>CAJUYH010005953.1:0-21535 GCA_910591685.1 Galerucella tenella
GGTGCGAACTTACGAGGACACATTGTATATTGGTGACCAGCTCATGTATCCCTTTATTCTACTTTACATTTATACAATTAAAATATAAATTTTTTGCAATAAAAATTGAAATAAGAACGTATATTGCGAAGAAATATAATAACCCGTAATTTCCATAAGATGCGTACCATATTCTTGAATGTGCAATACGCGGAAATGAAGTGAGTTCCATCGATGCACCAACCGAGTCGAAGTTTTAAAGATAAGTACCATCGAGTACTACTGACGACGGTAAGTCAGATAATCTGTGTAAGGCATTTGCATGACCCACTTTTTAAATGGTTGTTGGTTAAGAAAGAAGTTGCGAATCATCCGCATTCATTTCTTTCGATGATATCTCGGTGTGTAGCATGGTACTGCTAAGTGCTCGCAGTACCACGTGAAGATTGCAAAGATTATTGTGGGGCGAATTATTCCCTACTTTCTATTTTATCGATAAATATTTTAATCCCATCATATGTAAATATAAAAAATGCATTGGAAATAAAGTTATTGTTTAAATAAGACACCCTGTATATTACCAATATCCTAAAAGGCACATATTTTTAATCATTGACAAGATTTTGTATTCAAGTAATCTGAATTGAACATCTAGTTAACTACAACCTTTTGGAAGATATTAATCGTTAAAAAGAATCACCCAGTATGATAATTAAATTCAATTATTTAGCACAATGGTTGAAAGAATAGGTGTAAAATGTCTAGTATAAAATCCACACTTAAAACAACCACTTTTTTATATAAAATAACGATACTTGACATTCTTTATTGTGTAAGCCATTAAAAAAAAAGCAAAAAACTGTAAAACATGTGTTTGCACAAGCGCGGAATATGAATGTTCATTAATTAACTCACCGATGTTGGCGGTTCAGCAGCTGAAAGTAAAAACAGAAGCGTAGACTCCGTTTCATATAAGAACAGCCCACTAAAGTCAAGAAGTTGCAGTCGTATGTGGTCGTATGCGCGAAGAAGCTGTCAATGACGAGAGCTTATTTTCCCGACATATTCCAACGTTGCCAAATTTAGTAGTAACATAACAATATTGAAATAAATATGTAAATATCAGGAATAGAAAACTAAAAAAAAACAAGAAAACCCAGGCCCAAACCCGGTTGATCAAAGTGTAACTATGTATAGAAATATCAGAAAATAAGAAATAAAAAACTAAAAAAAAAACTAAAAAAACAAAAAAAACCAGCACCTGACCGGGTTTTGGAACCTACGACCTCTGAGTTGTAAGCTCAATACCCTACCAACTGCGCTAATCAACTCACATTCAGTCACATCGAATAAAAGGTTAAATGCTGCTTGGACGCATGCGCACTTCAACTACTAAATTTGACGTAGTGGGTGGAATATGTCGGGAAAATTAGCTCTCGTCTGTAAATGCCTTAGGCTTTGACTGCAATTTCTAGACTTTAGAGCAGAGGTGTCCAAACTACGGCCCGCCAAGGATTTTGAAATTTTTTGTAAAATATAAATGTAGCGTGGCGCGTCGGTATTAGATCTCGCGCAGATGAAGAGCTCATTCGGTTAGAATGAGCTCGAAAAAGTACAGTCTGGTATTCAAGTTTTGCCTGTATTCTGCGATACGACTCGTCCGCTCGACTACATGAATGATTTTGTACTCTGACTGTACGTAGGCGGTGTAATTTACTATAAAAAATAAAATTCAATGCTGCTTTACGTGTAATAAGGTTTTTTAATTCACATATTTATACAATGCTTGGTCCCCGCTAATGAATTTAAATACCAAACTGGCCCTCGCAGCAAAAAGTTTGGACGCCTCTGCTTTAGAGGGTTCTTCTTCTGTGAAACGCAGTCTATCAATTGTATTATCCTTATATTGTTTTAAGGATTAGTAGTGTAGCGACATGGTGTGTATGTATATGAGGATTCTTATTATGAGCTTAGAGAACTCGTACAATCCTGTTTTTTTAAAATAATTATTAATGGAATGGAATTCGTACTCTTGACATATTTTGGAGAAATCCCTAAGAAATTCAAACCATCTTCATTATGGGCAATATATTCAATGTTGAGGAGTACTATAACTTTGAGGAATAATGTCAATATTGAAAATTACACAAAATTGCGAGGTTACTTAAAAAGACAATCCGACGGTTTTAAAAGAAAAAAATCGAAAGCCTATTCGGATGAGATAAAACTTTTTTTAAATGAAGCTCCTGATGTACAGTATTTTTTTCTGGCTACTGTTTAATAAATAAATGCTACTTGTTATTCATGCGTTTTATTTTTGTTAATAAAGCTGTTCGTAGAAAAAGTATAGTACACAACTAGAGTTGTAAGCTTATTACATGCTTATAGAATTACCACACTCGCCGCTGCAACTTTTCTATTCGCATGTAATAAGCAACTTACAACTCTTGTTATGTAATATACTATTAACTTCTGCAAAAGTGTGTGGACACTCTATATAAATCATTTTTGAAAATGAATAAATTTAATTGGATAAAACCACATAGTTTTATATTACAATATTCCAAAAAAACTCGATACTCAGGTAGAACAAGTGAGGTTTATGTATGTTATATCAATCATAACCACAATTAGCTCCATATCTATTTATTTAACGAGGGCAAAAAATTGAGATATTTTTTTAACAAATGTTATAGTCCAAGAGCTGGCAACAATTTTTGGGTAGGTATTTAAGACAACTTGTTCTTTTTTAATTAATTTATTTGTCAGAGCACCCTAACAGAATGATCTGTCTTATTTATAATCTTTGTTTTTTAATTATAAGTAAATAAATTTAAAAAAAAAATAGTTAAAAACCCCACTAAATCGTCTAGTTTATTTTTTTAACTCTTTAAACATCAAACTACAACATATAAAAATTTTAGTTTGCTTCAAACATATTTTTTTGACAAAAAAATTTATATTTTTAAAATATAGGGATAGATTTAGCCCCGCTACTCCCAGCCAGGTCTACAATTAGAGTTAGGGTTTAATAGGAGAGGTGTAGGATAAGTTTTCAGCTTGCCTCAAATACTTACCCAATCATTGGAATAGTCAAATACAGTCTTATCATGTGGGTCATACGATTCAACAAAGACATACTCACAGTTTTTGTTTTCTTTTATTGCGTTTAATCATAACTTCCCAATAAAATCCGCAAGATGAATAAGACAGACTTATGCAATTTTGACAGGAGAAAAAAGGATATGTATTTAGTTTTCAGCGATTCTAAAAAGTCTTTCAGCAGCGAAGTTTTTATTTAAATGTCAGTTTTGTGACTTTGACAGTTCAAAGTGACAATATGAATAATTAAGAAGCAATTTTCCGGTATTTTGCATCCTTAAGCAAAAAAAATGGTACTTAATCTGATGGATTATTTCGAGAATGAATGAAAAAGTGGAAATTCGTCAATCAGTGTCCAGGAAACATCAACCATTATTATTTTCTCCGGGTATATTTTTTGTAATCTCACATTTTGGTAACCTCTGTGTCTTCTGATTTGATACCTATGGTTAGAGACCTTTGAACCCGCACGATAAGAGCGCTTTACAGTATTACTAAATTTATTCCAAAAACCAATAATAAATTGTTGCAATTATAACTGAAAATAGTTATTTTCCTAACTAGTGCGGAAAGTGATACTTTCCCGCACGCGACTGCAGTTGACCCGAACGACGCGAAGCGGAGTTCGGGCAAGCGGTCAAGGGCGGGAAAGATACTTTACGCATGAGTTAGGAACATTATTTTTTCTACGACCGTATATACAAAAAAGTATATCAACCCATTTTTCAAAATTCATTTTATTTTAACACACATATAAAAAACTTAGACCAAAAACTATTATTATTATTATTATCAATTATTATTATAAATATTAATATTAGAAACACAATTAGTTGCATTCTGTGAATTTTCAATTATCCCTTTAATAATTATAAATAAAAAAACCATTTTTAATTTTCAACTTTAGAACTCGATAGCTCGTTAACGAATGACGTTAAGAAAACATTTCATATAATAGTTAGGGAGGCGAGGTCGCTAAATGGCGACATTCTCGAGCGCCGTCGAGACCAATCAAAATCGAAAGATAAAGTAATTTCGAAAAGAAAAGCTCGTATGGTAAAAACCATTTTAGCGGTGAGTATGGCGTCTACAGTTTTTCAAAAATGTCAAAAAAAACAGTTACTTGGACATTCTCGAGCGCGTCAGATATTCATACCACGTATACCCCAAGTGCCTCTGTTGTTGGTATACTAATCTGCCGGTTTGGGTGGTGGGGGTAGGCATATAAAGTAGTCAAAAATCCGAAAAAAAAAAGTTTACTCGAGTGCGTCAGATTTTCGGAAGGGGTGTTAAGTGGGCCCCAAGGAAGCTCCCTTTAAAAAAACTGACGATTTCGTCGTGACGATAAGTTACGACACATTTTTGAAAATGCAAAAAAAAAAGTTCTTTTGAATTACTCGAGCGCGTCAGATTTTCATAGGGGAGGTTTATCTCGGTATCGTGAAAGCATATTTTCTTAATCTGACAAAAATGTTGGTGGGTTCTCTTAATCTGACCGAAAAAGGTCTGTACTTCATGTTTATGGCACATTCCTCTTTTTTGCTTCAATTCTTCACTTCGTTTTGCTTACGGTAATTTAAGGATCAACAGGCTATAAATAATATATAATAAATAATATAAATAAATGGATCTGTACATGTTAATAATACTTTTGTATACAGATACGCGTAACTTTTTCCGAGTCCACGAAAATTGTCGAGAAGCTTTAGGAACAAAAAATTTGAGATAACATAATAAAAGTTACATAATTTAATAATCGTTGTTCCATTTAAATTTTCTTAACACCCTCCGTTTTCGAGATATTATACTAAAAAAAACGGGAGTTTGAGTTTTCATGATGCTTTAAGTCCAAAAGTTTCAAATTAGGACAAAAATGTTAAGAAACCTTTTTTATGTAAAATACGAGTAAAGTTACCTTTTTTTATATAAACTTTTTTTTGTAAAATGTATCATTCGCGACTAATATGCCGTAACGCGTTTTTCGTAAGATGAAATGGCTCCTCCACACTTCCGGTCATGCGGAAACCGGCAGATTTTGTATTTTTAGTAAGTTTTAGATTATATTCTTCAAAATAAAAATAAAAACCCTTGAGAATGCTGGATTAACGTTTTTTTTACAAGTTCGCAACCCTATAACTCGGCGGCGTCAAGGACTTATCGTCAGATTAGTTGAATTTAGTCTTAAAACACTAAAATCAACCCCCAATATCTTAATCTGACGCGCTCGAGTATTTCAGTATATTCAGTATCCTAGGCGCGCGTCACTACATATGGAGCTAATACTTTCCAAAGTTGTTCTATTAGGTCTAAGGTATCTTTCATATCTTCAACTGCCACGCTCGAGTATTCCCTAAAAATCCCCTATTCGCCTCCCTAACTATAATTATTTTTAATCTACCAAGGTTTTAACATAAAGTTCTGTGTCACCCTGTATTTCTGGTAATGTAACGATTGGAAGAAGGTCGATTAGAAGGTCGCGAAAGGTGGAAAATATATGAAATAATTACATATTATATATACGCCTAATTGCTAAATACCGACTAATTCCACGTTGCTATATAGTTTACGAAATCATAGTTGATTTCGTTTTCATGTGCTCGCTTTAGGTGTTCTAATTGTGTCAACTACTTGTTTTTTTTTTATTTTTCATTAAAAATGTTACTAATAAATATTTTAAAACAGCTGCAACTAGCTTAAAAGAGGGTTCATTAAACTTTTACTTTTAGTTATAAATTGGTTGCAGTTACAGATGATTAAGTTTTGCATAAATGTACGTATTTAGATTTCTGTATCTATTTAACATAAGTAAATTTACATTTATTACATAATTATGTGAGAAAACTTTAAAATTATCATTGATTTAGTTTAAAAATTAAGGAGAGTTCAAAAATAAATAACACTTAAGCTTGTTCACTCATGTAGGATGTAACCTGAAGATGGGAATGCCTAGACAAACTCAATGAACTAGGCGAGAGCAATATAGTCACCTTACTATGGATTCCAGGACACATTGGAATAGAAGAAAATGAAAAAGCAGATGAACTAGCAAAGAGGGGGACTGAAATACCTTTCTGGGGACCTGAACACTTTTGCGGAATCAACCCCAATGTAATATTGGAAGAAATAGGTGAAGCCGAGAAAAAAAGAAGATTTGACCATTGGAAAGATACAGTAAATCTTATACAATCAAAGACTCTTCTGGGTGACTACAGCCTGTTGAGATCAAATGAATGCATGAGACAAAGTAAAACCAAAGATTACAGAATAAAATATAAGTTGTTTCACTCTAGGGCGGTTTGATTCAAGTTGCTGTCCCAAACGGACGCCGCTCTCATAAATTATGTTTACGATTCGCTTTTGTTGTCAATAACGAGATAGGTAGATACCAGAACAGTTCGAAGAGCTTATTTTATTTTAAGCTATACAGGGGTAATTAGAGAAATATATATTTAAATTAATAGGATTCTTTATCACAAAGGTTTATTTTTAAATGTTAATTATTTCGAAAAATGTTCGGGATATGAATTTGGAAAGGTAAGTGAAAAATAAACTTGAATTTTTAAAATGAATTAATTCACAGCTTTTATCCAGCATCTTGGTAATTTTGTGATACTTATTGATAATCTAGCAGATATTTATCACAAATTAAATTAAATATACTCATTAGCCACCAGAATAATAGGGTCACTAAATCTTAAATTTTGATCTTTAAACCACGCGTATTTTTTGGATTGATAAGGTTAAAACAGTAAAAAGAGAAGCAGCTGCAGGATACCTTTATTAAAAATTTTTATAAATGTTGTAAAATACTAAGTTTGGAGTTGGTTTATGTGCTAAATTTAATCTATTGTCTTTCAAATATTTCAATATACATTTGAGAGTAAAATATATATGGACTCTGGTATAGAGACTTGAATAATATTTGAAAGGAAATTGATTTCATGGATGATGAAAAGAAAATAAAATTTAGTAAATTCGTTCAAAAGGAACTGACCAATTCCCCTTTGGTTAGCTATAGAATTGAATTTTTGTGTTTTCTTGCTTAATGTACTTGTTTATATAATATCCTTATTATAAAAATAAATCCGTAATTTTGTATTAGCAAATATTACAAAATATTCAGTGTTTAAGCTTTGCTATTAAAGAGAAAAATATTAATATGACTTTCTGCTCATTTCAACAATTAATTAATAAATTTAAAAAATCTATACAACATAAATATAAAACACGAACAACCAATAAACACCGCTCTAAAATAAGAGCGCTCGACGGGCGACGTCCCGTATATATATGAGCGAGACTGGTCTTGGTCTTGGTCTTGCAGAAAATGCAAGACCAAGACCAAGACCAAGACTAGCTTCAGGTTGCAAGACCAAGACCAAGACCGAGCAGTGCAAGACTTATGCAAGACCAAGACTAAGCCTGCAAGAGTCATGCGGTCTTGCGTTTTTTAAACATTTTAACCGAAAAATAAAGATGAGCAGATCATTTTAAACCCTCCCCCTCCCCAACATATACTGACCACAACTGCTTGTTTTAACGAAGTATTTTTTTCATATACCCGCTCAACTGGTCAAAATTTATAGGGTATATTAACATAGGCGTGCCTACATAAGGGGCAGGGTGGGCCGCGGCCCACCCTAATCTGTCCACCCCAATTCCTCAAAATATCAATCTATTGAAAACATTTTATAATTTTTAAATTTTAACGTTCTTTCAATGATACGAGGAAGCAATTTTTTATTCTTGAAATGAATTGCGAGGAATTGAAGGGCGGCAATATGCAAAAGCAATGTTTCGGCGGGCACGGCTCTTTGTTTTTTCATCAAAAGATTCCGATTTGATATTTGGCCCCCCCTAATAGAAAAGTCTGCGCCCGCCTATGTATATTAATAAAACCTACATATACATATAGGTACTTTTGGTGGAATATTTTTAAATTTTGTTCTGTTTTTCTTATTCTTTAGCTGTATGCAGTTTTTTCAACTGTCATGAAAACTTAGTATTTAGTTGTTGTTAAATATATCCATCTAAAATATTGACCTATGCTCTATTAATGTATCCTACCATATCCTATAACTTGAAAAAAAACACCCATTTTTTTTAATCACCAACACTAAAAATAATTTTGGTTTATTCCAAATCCCAGCTAATAGGCCTGCAAAGAAAGAATCATTTGTTATAGAGAGACTTAAAATTCAGTGATTTTAATATACATAAATTTTTTCAAACTTATAAATAAGATTATAAATTGTTATATTTTTACGTCTTTACATCATTGATACATTATAAAACTATATTCTAAAAAAATTGTCAAAATGAATAAAAAAAATTTTATACTTGATTTATCGCTACAATTAAATATAAAAAAAAAATTTTTATAATGAGAAAGACTGTCCCTTTCTTTACTTTTAATGATTTTAGAAACTATTTTTTCTTATTAATTTTTTTGTAAAAATGTACTCTAGAAAAAATCTTCAAAAAAAGTGCAAGACTTGCAAGAGTCTTGGTGCAAGACCATTACCAAGACCAAGACTGGATCCTGCAAGACCAAGACCAAGATTGCTTATTTGACTGCAAGACCAAGACCAAGACCTTGTATGCAAGAACAAGACCAAGACCAAGACTAACCGGGTCTTGGTCTTGGTCTTGCATTTGCTCATCACTAGTCATGTATAATATGCCAAATTAAATGCAAGTAAGGATGTAGCGACGTACTGTACCATCCAAGTCACCAGACAGCCACCAGCGGCATCGGTGCTTGACGCGATAAATTCAAAGGAGTGAAACATCTTATATTTTATTCTGTAATCTTTGGTAAAACTGCGCTAACAGTTTTAACAGAGATTGGCGACGGGACATTGTCGCCTGAATGGGCACCTGAAAAAGCTCAAAATAGTGGAGGAAGAAGAATGCAGATTTTGTGGCATGGAAGAAGACATACTTTCCAACTGCACAGCTCTTCAGAATCCTGGAGCACAGCACCTGGGAGATTACTGGATAGAAGAGGAATATTTACCTAAGTTGAAGCCTGCAGACATCCTAAAATTAGTCCGGGAAATAGAACTAAAGAAACTACTATTTTCTGAGACTCTCCTCAGAAACTAGGTAAAAGTAAGGGGGCACAATAGATCTTTTAGGTCTCAGTGAATGTCATCCCAAAAAACATACATACAACCTGAAGATCTTTATCATATAATCCAACAAAAATGCACGTTTACATTATAATATTTTGTTGTAAACAATGCACTTTACTTTTCTAGGCCATACACAAAAATTCAAGTGTTTATTACTTGAAAATAATAGTCCTAAATACCGAAAAATTCAGATAAATATTTACAGAACTACTGATAATTTAGATAATCCCATGTTATGGTGTCAAATTTTGCATTGCTGATAACATCAATCAACTTAAACAGCGTTAACAAACAAAAATCCTTATTAGATACCCATTGTTTTTCAATCTACAGATTGCAAAGAGTCTATTAGAGCCATGCGATTTACATAAGTGCGACAAGGAACATATTAGGAAATCTACTTGAAAGAGAGAGAAGAATAATTGTGCGCAGTCAACTGTTGCCAAATGTATTTATCTGTAATTTTTGTCGGCAACAATGTTAAATACCAATAATTGTTAAATCGAAAGCAGTATATAGATTTTATTTATTGCAGATCGTAATTTGTCCATTTATTTTCTTGAACTATATTATTTTATTCTTATCTGTATTGATCTCACTTATTTTTCAAAAAGTCTATAATATTACCAATCTCGAATTTCTCCCAATAAATACGGCGTTATCCCGTATTAAAAGTTAAATGCAAAATAAGATAATTATTCCTTAGAAAGAACCAAACATTTTTAAACTGGCAACGCTGCTTTCATACCAGATTGCTAGCTGGAACTGAAAACACACAATTATTATTAACTGTAAGCTCCGTTTTTTGCGCACACTTTTTTGCTATTGTCATTTAACCATTGATCTGTTTTAAAATAAATGAAACGAAAGAGAATAATATGCAATAATAATATGCAATTATTGCAGTAAATCTGCAGTGAAATATGTCGAATGCGATATGTGCAAGTCAACGTATTATCATGATAGCTGTGCAAAACGGGTAAATGCGGTTTGCACAAACGGAAAGGTAAAATGCCAACCATGTGTCAAAAAGGAGGTTAGGATTTTTTCACCACGAGGCTCAGATGATTCTAGCCCCAATACAACTACTACTGATGCCTCTCCAAGGTCAGATACAGTTATATGCTGATGATACACGCCTCGTATACTTTGGTAAAGAGAAGCAACTACTGAAAATGCAGATCCAATCAGATCTGAATCTTGCGAAGAAAAGGATGTGTCCTTATAAACTAACCCACAACATTGACAAATCAAACTACTTGGTCATATCCAGAGATCAGGAGTGGCAGCAATTAACCTTAGGAATTGGAACGATTCAACTAAAGAAAACTGATTGCATTAAATATCTAGGTCTATATATTGACAACAAACTCACGTGGGAAAAACATATAAATAATGTAGTCAAGAAGATTGCACCAGCTATAGGTGTCTTAGGAAGAGATGCACAAGTACTTGAAATCAAGCACAGGGAAGCTATATATTATTCTCTAATTCACTGCCACCTGTCCTATTTAGCACTCATATGGAGCTGCACTTTCCAGAATAAAATCAAACCACTAATGGTTCTTCAGAACAAGGCGAAAAAAACAATTTTCAATTTGCCAAGGCTACAATCCTACTGAAAATCTATACTTGCCGAATCAGATAATGGACATCAAGTCTTTACACATCTTCCAGTCATGCATCTATATACATAAATGTAGACTCAACAATTCCACATCGAACATAAACTTTAGCACAACCAGAAACATGCATGAGCACAATCTAGGAAGTAGTGACAACATCACAACAACCTTTATGAAAACATCGATAGGACAAAGAAGTAGGTATACTTGCTGAGGGTGTGAGACTCTATAATAAGCTACCGTCATCCCTAAAAACCTCGCGGCTGAATTATTTAAAAAACCACTTGAAGCAGCTTATATTATCTAATTTCTTTAAGGACTAGTAGAAATGCTCATCTTACCTTTTTCTTTTTCTTAAAAAAAATAAATATCTGTGATTTTGCTAAACTGTGATTACTATTTATTTAAGTTAAACTTTCTTTTTTTGCTGTCAGATTGTCAGCATAATCTTTTTTCTAATACTTATTTTAAGGTTAAGTTACTAATTTTTCATGTTTTATTGTAAAATATTATTATTCAATACCAAATAAAAAGTTGGGTTCCTGTACGAAGAGTTAAACTTGCAGAAAATACATTCTACAATCATTTTAAACAGTTTTCTGCAAAAACATTTCCGAGCTAATACTCTATTGTAATTTTTAAAAATAAGACACTGTATATTATTGTATTCACAAGAGGCTCAAGATGTATATACGTAAAATCTTGTAACTAAAATGTATCTTTTGATATTATAACCCTAAATATTAACTTACACTCGTAACTACGATAAATTTTTGCCTCAAGGATTTTCAATTGAAATGAAAGTAGATCTGCTCGTTGACTTTTGTGGAATAGAATAGCTAAATATTGTCGTAGCCAAGCGAGATATTATGTAATTCTGCATATAAACAACGTGAAAATAGATTGGGTATACATTTTTCAAAAAAAAGGAGATAGTGTAATATAAAGGTGTTACTATATTTAAAATGTCTACAACTGCAACTGAACATACAATACCACCGTACACTAACTACCGACAAGTAAATTCACTTGCGTCGGAACGTTTGAAAATTTTGGTACATCTTTTCTCTGGCGCCTTACACGTCTGTTATCATAATACAACAGTTACGAGGGACAGTCGTGTGGTTAAATACGTGTATTACTGATTTACGGCACAATCCGATACAGGTTTTCGGGGCACAAAATACTACTATAGGAAAATTCATTTAGATAAAGTAAATTATTGATTAAATTGTTATGTTTAACAAAGTAATGATTACAAATGTTTAAGTATACTTAGTTTGGGGTGTTGTTTCTGTAATTTTTCAGTTTTAATGTTACGATTAGCAAATTTCAGTGTATAATAAATACGTAATCTTGTATACAATTAATAAAAATAATCAACTGGGGAATTTGTACAAGGATGACACGATTTAACATTCTTAAAGCTATTATTAAGCTTCATACCGACACCATATTCAGGGGCTATTTTATTAAATTGATCTATAAATGTGTTTTCCAATTCTATATCGAGTTCCACAAAATTTTTGGGAGGCACAACCATATTACAAATATTGGATGAAACACTATAATCTTTATATTTCAGGAATTACAGGAATGCTGCAATAAACACTTTTAAGTAGGTATCCAGTAACGTATACCAGTGCATTCCCATTTTTATATTTCTATAATCAGTCGTTAACACTTTTAGAGGAGTATAGGTATTATTTGTAGTCGTAGAACTAACTGTACTTTTAAGCAATTCAGATTTTGTATTAAGCAAAAATGCAAATTACAAATTTTTATCCTATTATAACATTGTTCAACCGTTATATTGGCATATCTGTGGTTTTTTTTAAACCCAAAGCATTTTTCCAAGCTTCACATCTGCAATATAATATAGAAAATAAAAAATGTTTACTTGTATACTACTAAATTACCTATTTTCTTACCTAATTTTGTCTTTTGCGCATCTAAAAAACGGTCTCTCTTTCAGTTTACTCCAGGCATTTTGCAATGAAATAAGTCACTATAATATTTATACTAAATACAACTTTATAATAAAAATATGTATAAATATTTTAATGCTTTCGCAAAAACAATGATCTGCTCACAAAAACGAAAACAAAACAAAAATTATATTTCCGAAATTTCGATCAGCAACACATTAACATTGCGTGCTACCCCTGTACTCAACACTTTCTCGATTTAAACTAGCCAGAACTCGCCAGACGATAGGAGAGGTGAGGAAATTGTTGGTAACCCATAAATCGACGAAGTGAATTTACTTGTCGGTAGTTAGTGTACGGTGGTAAAACTGACAAACAAAACATGAAGTTGAATACGTAGAATGAATGTCACTTCTGTCAGCAAGTAGAGTAGACACTCCTGTCCCTATTGACAGAATCCGAGGACATTTTCTCAATGAACAGGAAATAGAAGGATGCAGATTCATTCAACATTTTAATTGACGACCTAATCTTCTCTTTTGGGTTAATTTGAATTAAAATATAATCTTTTTTCTGCTGAATTTTGCTTTTGTATTATGTATACTTCCGTTCCAAAAGTAAATAATATTTAAAAAAAACTGCATATGTATTTAACGTTTCTTATCATCGATTCCTTATTTTAAACCAACAATGATTTTTGCATTTGACTGCGATCTATTAATGAGCAATAAATATGCTGTCAAGGCATTGAAAATTTGAAATGGTAACAAAAACCATTTAAAATTCAAACATTAATACATTTCACGTGGCTGTTACTGATAAAAAACGAGTTCAATTTGGTTTTTAAACAGAGTCGAAATCGAAAAAACGACACAATATTCTTAGAATTATAATTGTTTATTGTTAAATATCCAAAATCCTATAAAATATTACTAAGGTTTGTCTAAAATCGATGGCAAAAGCTCCAACACGTGTTCCTCGCCCTTCCAGACTTTTTCTTTTAATCACACACAGCCGCAGAACTGAATTTGCGACTTTTATGATCCACTACACAGTTCGTAAGTATATGCAAGAAGGTTTCTTTTTCCACGCCACAGTCTAAGCTCGTGTTTCAAGCTTTTGCAATTCATTCTAGACAAACCTATGACTTTAACTTATCTATTGCGCACACTTCCTTGTTGGTACACGGATCAAAAACACCCTCAGGCTCTGGTGCAGCTGTATACGGGCGCAGACCTAGGTCAGAAATTTCAACCTATGCAACCGTATTTCAGGCGGAAATTTACGCCATTGTTTCGTGTGTGGAGAAAGTGGAGCAAGCCAATCTCATACATAGAACAATAAAAATTTTCTCGGACAGCCAAGCGGCTTTGAAAGCACTTAGCTCTAACCGTGTGACGTCAAAATTGGTTTTAGACTGCCAAAAAAAGACTCTCAATAGGAGAACTCAATAAAGTATTGCTGGTCTAGATCCCTGGCTATTCTGGCATGGAAGGAAACGAAAAGGCAAACTCTCTTGCAAGGGAGGGAGCTGCACGTGTTTCTATCTCCAGGAGGAATTTTAGAATATTTCATTGCACCTACAAGTACACTCCTCTTATTTCTCTAATTTGAGCCTCTTGAGGTACATACCAACAGGTAGATGTTCGTTAATTAATAATTAATTTAAAAACATTAACCTACTGATAGGGTAGAAGCCGGCTCTGATTTTAAAAATCCTTGACATTGAGTTCATCGTAAAATTGTAGAGAATTGGTATAAAATCAATACAATTGCGTCACTCCGTGATTATATATGTTTTTTTTGAAATTTGCTAATACTATTAGTTATTTTTTAAAATTTATCAGATTTATCACATGTACAAATTCATTGAACTTTTGTATAAAAACTGAATGGTGTGCATTCTTCTATAAATATCAAACGCAAATGCAATTTCTCCACAATATTTACTTGTTTATCTTGGAATTGACAGAGTTATCATTTTGCATTCACCAGAATAATTCACCATATTCACCAATAATTCATAGTTTCACTGTTGCTAGGCAGTAAGAATTCTTTATACTACAATATTTGAGTATTACAGTCATTGTGCACTACTGACGCATGACTCAGCCTCTAAACAATATACTTGCTCTTTCTGCAGAAGACTCAATCTCAAAATGCTCACCCATATTCTCCTATTGCCGAAAACGGCTTATAATTTAGCGAGCCTCCCTCGTAATAACGCGAGAAGTAAAAGTTATCTTACAGATTTTCTGCCTCCTGAAAAAGGTTATACCAAATCCTTAATTCGCTTAGTTATTCCATAGTTACTTTTTCGTTTGATTATACCATTCACAAAAATCAATTATCAATTACTAAGGATTAAGGTCAGCAAGGACATCAAAAGAATAAATTAATACTACCATTGAAAGTGTCAACACAATCTCAACTGTTGAATGAGACAATTTTCTTTAGTTTCTGACTGAAACAGACGATAAATATTGGAGAAAAGTGGTAAACAGAATACAGTCAACTTTACTAGACTTTTCCATTTTCATCTAGAACGAATTTACGGCAAGGCGAGAATGTAATGCTTTGTTGCCAAGTTTTATTTGCGTGTAATCATGTAAATATGCTTAGAACGTAAGGAAATATGAATTAAAATATCAAATTTATTTGGGCGTGCATAAATTCGACGCTAAAATTTCACTTGATCTCTTTCTCACTTTATGTACCTGCTTGTAGAACCTTAAATTCGACGCTAGGTACCTCTACTAATCCTTCTACCTGTATTATTTTGTATAAAAATATCAGAAAATAAGAAATAGAAAACTAAAAAAAAGACAAGAAAACCCAGACCCAAACCCGGTTGATCAAATATAAGCTTAATCCTTAAAGGACATGATCCTTCCGGCAGCGTCCAATTTAAGGGTGTCTCCTGGGCTACAGGTAGTTAGCGTCCAATTTGAGGCCGCCCATTTATTTATTGACTTCACTATTTTCACTATATTATAGTAGTAAAGGAATATGGACAATTTTTAAAAGAACAATGGATCTACCAATAAGATAAGTGACATTTTCTAGTGTCAGATTGGGAGAAATTAAAAAAATTCAGTTTTTCTTGATAACGGCAGCTCCAACCCTAGCGAAACGCTGGAAATAATATTTATTATTAAAAAAATATAACTGTCTTAATGGTGAAATTGATGGAGATGGAATCTAACAGAAGATGAACAAACAAGGAACTCTCAGAAGCACCCAATTATAACCCATAAAATTGAAGCACAGAGAGTGAGATAGATGGTTGGAACATGTCGGATTGACGGAAGATAGATGGGTAAAACGTGTGCTAAAAGGTGGTGAAAAGAAAAGATATCAAATGGTTGGAAGATGTTAGGAGAGACCTGAGAACAGTGGGAGATTTATACTAGGTATAACTATATACTAGGTAACTAGTTTTATTCTAGGTATAAATTCTGATATAACTTTATACCCAGAATAACTATACCTAGTAGAAATCTCTCTTGTAAAACCGGCCCTCAATAATTTAATTTATTTAATATAATTTATATCACGGAATTAGAAGAGTAAGCGGCAACCTTGCTAATTTTAATCCGCACAAGCACAAAACCTAGACCGTACACAAAACGCAGGCGCCTATTACAATTTGCGAGACGGTGTCGGTCTTTCGTGTTGAGCAAAGCAAACACAATTGACAATATTCTACTTCTACCTCAAACTTTAAACAGTGCGGCGCGATCAGTTGAGAAGCGAGGTAGAACAAGTCACTAATTTACACAAAAATCTGTAAAATCACATTAATAATTAACTTGAAAAAAAAAATAAAAACACAAAAAAAAATTTCATCGGTGAAAAAAAGTGTAAGTGGTTACTGGTCTTTATTCGTATCAGTGATTAACATTAGTGAGATGGGTACGGAATACAAGCATGCTGACTTGAACATGGATGATTCTGGAAATAGCTGTGGATCTAGTGTAGTTTCTGATTACAGTGGACCATCTTATGCCGATCTTGATGGAGTGCAGATATCTGACATCGAGAACGACACCGATTCACATGTTCTACAGGTTGGTAAAAGAATTTCGATCTACACAAGGGGATGGTAATTTTCTATAAGTGCGCAACAGATTTGTTTTGACACAGGGGTGTGTGGGAAAGTAGGGTTTCTGAAATGGCTTCTTCCATATTGCACAAAAGTTGCGATTGGAAAAGGGAAATATGGAAAAGTATTTAATAACTTTTTGAGATTTTATTTTTATGCTTTGAATCCTGGAAAAATAGATCTAGAAATCTACTTTAATATATTAAACACATTAGCGGTTAAAAACATTATAAATTAGGACTAGAATGCTATAATATATATTTATAAAGTTTTTTTTGTAGATGAAAATATTCTACTATTATCCTTAGAACCTGTTTAGTAAATTATGTTCAAATATGTATTTTTAAGTTAGTTTTTGTCTATAATTATGTTTGAAACCTGCGAATAAAAAAGCAACCATTTCATTGAAAAATAAATTGACAAAAAACACAGAAATACCCAAAAACAATATGAAGGAAGTTTTCTTTCTTAAGGTACGTTTACACGTGACACTTGTTTCTAGTGAGGACTGCTAAAATTATACAAGGTGTAACAATAAGATGTTATAAATGTGTTTATTAAGAAAATTTGTGTAGGTATACAGAAATAATTGTTGTCAACTGAAAGCTGATAGTTGTTGAAGCTGTGATATAATTAGTAAACAAAGTTGATAAAAAAGTTGAGTCACGTCATAAGTATAACTGGCAAGTTAATCAAATCTCCACGTTCAATTTCCATGATCTTGCTGGGTATCTTCTGTCTCATTTTTTCGCTTTTGATTTTTATTGTTTTTAACTTGACATAGATTTCTTAGATGACGAGATAACGTACTAGTGTTTATTATCATATTACATTGTGTACACTTGTAGATTTTAAATTGTTGGCACATTTTTCAACTGGTTAAACAGTTTGTTGATTCATATTAGAACATACTTAATGATTAATTACCCAAGATATTTTGGTGTACAGAACTTAATTCGATTTCAAATTACATTAATCACATTAATAAATATTTTCTGTCTTACTATATCGAGGGGTAAACTGCCGGCAAAAATCTTGTACACCCACTTCAACATTTGATAAAACTTCCACATACTTCCACCAAACTTCCACATATTTTCATCTGATATCCAGCTCTTACATTTTAATATTTGCTGATAGGGAATAGTTAGATATTAATTTTAATATATTTTATTGATAGAAAATTGATATTTCAGTTGATAGAATTCCTAGGTAGTATAAATTGACTGAAAAAAAACTCTGGGAAAAACAATACATAGAGAGAACAAAAAAAAAAGTTAATACAAAATTAATAAAATAACAAATATTCTAAACTATATCCATACTAAACACACAAAAATAAACTACTTAGGCTTCACCGAGTACTATATCTGAAACAAAATTTCACCCAAGACCCAAGGTCTTTATTTTTATCAAAAATTTTGTTGGAAACTGTTTTCTCAAGAAATGGAAAAAGAGCCAGGATAAAAGCTGGCGTGGGAAGACTCAAATGGCTTTGTAGTTCTTTCGTTAATACTTAGCAGAGTTGCAGAATAACATCGTCTTTGTTAATATAACTTTAAAACCAAAGATAAAAACTTCTAAATTGGGAAACTTAAAATAGTATATAACGTGAGTAACCACTTAAAACATCGACTCGAGGGTCGACTTCGTTTTTTGATAAAATCATTATTTCACCTTCAATACCTGTCAAAAAATTCAAACCCCAAAACTATGAATATTGGACTGAAATTTTACAAGGTCGAGGGTCTAACCTCAAGGTTTTTCATTTTATCAATCTTCAAAGTAAAATAATTGAAAACTCTTACAATTCAACATTTAGAATGCTGTAATCACCATCAATCGATTCAGGAGAAAATTTTGCAAATAACAAATTAGTTTTTTTCAAATGTAAAGTTTTACATATCGATATGTAGATGTAACTTCTTTGTTAGACCTACAGTTTTCCACATCTGAGCTTAACTTGCAATGTTTATTAAACTTTTATCAATAATTACAATATAAACAACGAACACATAAAAGTAAAGCAACACTGTAAACCCTCCATTGTTAAAATTTTACAAACGTGAACACGGTGTGACTCGATGCCGACGTCTAATTACACTTATACGTCACACTAATGATGCTCTATTTTTAGAAGAACTGGTACAATTGTAAAAATATCCTTGTGAAATTATATTGACTTTTGGTACATCAGTAAAACGTGTGACTGGAGACGTCCTAGATTAGCCAAATTGTGTTAACTCTGTATTATGAGTGTATAAAAATACATTTTAGTATTACGTAGACTTCTTTCTTTACTATCGATCAGCTATAATTTCAGTAGTATTCATAGAATTGATATTCAGATAGTGTTATGTGCAGCTTCTTCGCAATTTCTAGAGGGTTCTAAAGCTCTGTCCTGTTGGTCGTAATTCACTCTGTATATGTCTTACAAACAAACAAGAATGGCCCAAAGTAAGATTTTGGGTTTCTAATATAAATAATATAGTAAATTGATGAAGTAGGGAATTAGAAAATAATAGAAAGGAAAGATATTCTGAAGTTTACAAAAACCAGAAGGTTGTATTACAGTCTACATAATTATTTTCACTAAATATCTTCAACTGTGTAAGCAAAAATATTGAAGGTCATATTTGACACTCTATATTTAAGATAAAATGATTAGAAGTGGTCTTATTGTAGAAAAGAATCGACTGAACTGCTTAATAAAATGTCAAGAGGCTATTTTAAACTGTTTTCGCCATCACGTGCTTTGTTTTTGTTCGACTGCGTTCATTTGTATGTGCAAAAATAGAAATAGATTGTTGAATTTATAGAAAAATATAAATTTTTCGGTTCTAAAAATGAACCATGGTTTTGTTAAACTTTTAAGATCATTTTAAAGAGCAAGTAAGAGCTGGACATTTCGTTAGCTACTGGAAGGACAGTAATATCAAAATTAAAATAATTTTGAGTAAATTTATATTCGTTATTTTCATATGAAGTTATTTTCGTTGGGACACTCTGTACATACATACACTTTTGATTAATATTTATAGTTAATTTTACAGATTTGTATGTATGTATGTAACATTTTCTATATTAAAACTTTACAAATTTATATGTTTTATAATGTTTTGGTATTAACCATTAATAATAAAATTTGTCACTAACCGACTTAACAATGTTTTTTATCAGGAACAGGCAATAGGTAGGCAAAACAACGGTCATGTTCAAGGTAAATAATCAAATCAGAGTAATGGTACCAGTTTCAAGGTCTTTTTTGGAAAAAAAAAGAAGATAAGACAAATTGGCTGATAATGATTGGTTAGTTATTATATTAGAACTTTTTGTCGCTAATGTTTTGTACAGGAAGTATGGAATTATTACAATTTGATAAAATCCGTTATGAAGGATAAACTGATATTTTAAAACTTTGAATAATTTCATAGTTTTAATTTTGCCTTATACAGTTTATATTATTTAGAATTTTGAAAAAAATTTGACCGGATCTTCTTGAGTACAAATATAAGAAGGGATCAAAAAAGGGGAACATTTTTGGGTTAATTATTTAAACAATTTTCGATAAAAAAAACTATTTACTACAATTTTCTCATCGAAAAAAATGTATTTCGAGTATTTGCAATTTTAATTTGAACGCTCTATATATATATAAATCAATTTGTATAAATGCAGTGGACAATAGATTTATTTTCTTCTTTTTTTTCTTCTATATAACACATTCAATATCTTCTATTGTGTCATATGCCGTATGAATGTTAACTTTGATACTCTATCTGTATATATTTTGAAAAATAAAAATTACAAAAGGCTATGTTCTTATGGCTCGTGTAGCTACAATATCGACTTCAAACGTTTTCTTTTTTCTTTGGGAAGTTTCACAACAAATTAGTTTTTACATTAATGAGATTTTACTGAAATTCGACGTCAATACACTGAAGTTCAAGTCTTAAGGACATTATTACGTTCTTTATTATCAAACAGAAATATTTTTAAGGCTTCTGTTTCCTAGATTATTTTTCAATCGATCTTTGTGACTTTTTAAAGTAGTATTCAAGTTCTAGTAGGTATATTCATCAGTAAAATTATTTAGTAAGAATAGAAATAAGAAAAGGCTTAGTAAAAACTGTAGTACTATCTGAAGTGGTTATTCCAAAAGGGCCAAGAATGTCTTAATGTAAAAAAAATATGCTGAATTGACTGAAACTAAGTACAAGTTGGTTTTCAAGCTACAATTAAATATCTTCAACTATGTCTTGTGCGGTATGTAAAAATATTGAATGCGAACATATAAAATTATTTATTTTTAAGTCTTTTACAAACCTGTACCTAAAAAAAAAAAAGTTTTACTACTTTCAACTGGTTTTCTACATACTAAAACCATGTTAATCGGCAATTAAAATAGCTGATTCTAAGACTGAAAATATATTTAAATTAATTATTGCTACGTTAATGACAACACCACTTTTTGTAATAAAATCTTTAAAAGCTATTCCATCCTCAGCCGTACTGTAATCTTCCTATCACCTTATTTCAGTTTGTGAATTTATTTGCAAATAAATATATTTTTTACAGATACTAATAGTTTGCCATCAATTGTCAGGCTAACAGTTGAATACTTTTACGTTGATTTTGAACAAAACAAAGGTTCCACTT
>CAJUYH010005954.1:0-21527 GCA_910591685.1 Galerucella tenella
ACTCACAAATTTTTATCTCGAAATTGGCATTTTCCTTGGATAGTCATAATCATTACACAAAACGATTTGATTATTAACAAACTCACTAATTTCAGTACAAGGTGCGAGTTTTTCATCATCCGACGAATACATATTAAATTTACATTATGCTTTTAGGCTATTAGACGAGCATTATTAGTTTTATAGAAAATTTTTTGACAGTTCCAAGAACCTATAAAATTTCCTCATTTTTTATCATATATGAACAATTTCACCCCATCATGTCAACATTACACTGATTATTTTTTTCACTTGAAAAAAACTGACATTTTGGTGGTTTTAACCAATAGCAATACATTATTCTAGCCAATCATTCGGTATTATACTGATAATTCGGCTTCTTCATCGATAATACCTTGTTTACATTGAAACGTCGAAATTTTACTTTGAATTTGTCATTATTGACAACTAAAAGTTGAAACGTTAACTTTGTTGGTTAACATTTCAGATATTAAAAATGTGCAAAATTTTGATTTTTTTGATTTTTTATTTTACCGCGAAATTTGAAATTTTGTACGGTCTTTAAATAAGGATGAGAAAGGTTCCGGCAGGTCTTCTCTCATCGTTTGTCGAGAATACAACAACTGTGCAGTAATCCAAGTAATTATTTTAACTCCAGTTTACACAAAAACTAATAGGCTGCCGTAACTTTTTTAAGTACCTATCTGGATTACTGCACAGTTTCCTGGAACACAGTTCTGGAGATACCTACAGTTCCTGTGAAGAACAGCTCCCGAAAAAAAAAGTTTCTTGAAGCACAGTTTCTGGAGAGTCTTACTGTTTCTGGGACACAGGCTCTGATTTAACAAGAAATTTTTCTGAATCATAGATTCCTGAGTGGCAAACAAGCCTTTGGGTCACAGTTCCATGTTTAACTAAGAAGTTTCTCAAACACGGATAGACAGTTACATCACCAACATCATTGTCTACTTCAAACCAAACAACTATGTTATAGTGCTAAGTATTTTTTTTGTTGTATTTGCTACTAACCCATCTTTTTTTTGTAATTTTGATACTATAATTATATACATTTTTTTTACTCTGGTAGTTTTATTTACTATGCAGAAACTTTAAGTTTTTTTTTTTAAACAGATTGAAAGTTAGCTGACCATTAAATTCGATTTTCTTTCTAATTTTCTTTTAGGAAAATTACTTTTTCTATTTTTTTACTAGTTTTGCTTAAGTAAATTCTTTTCTTTATATTAATAAGGTAACAAGGCCCTGCGAACTGGCTAAGGTTACCGCCAAATTTATTGGTTAGTTAGGCAAGAGCCTGCATTATTCACTTTACCTTTTTTAAGTCATTCAACATCATAATTTCATCAGCGAAATTGAGCAACTTTTGTTTCGTTGGCGCTCAATTAAATCAGTGTTTCAAAGTGCTTCGAAGTTTATAAAAAAATGAGCACAAACCGATTCAGTGTCATCACCCAAGAGAATATTGAACATTTATACAAAATTCCACTCCACAATTGATGAAAAAAATAATCTTCCCTAATACAACTCGTTCTCCAAATTTTATCACATAATTTATTTTTTATTTTCATCACTCAAACTTGTTTATTTGAGGCAAAAACATTTAGATATCAATCGGTGGTTTGTTTTCATATTTTTTCCAAATAAACAAGTTTTCGTGGAAAAGAGAAAATTATCGATAAAATTTGAAGCACTCGTGGTATTTATTACCTTTGAAAATTTTTTGACAGCTCCAATAACCAATAAAATTTCCTTATTTTTATCATATGAACAATTTCACCCAATCATGTCAACATTACACTGATAACAGACCATGGGCTGTTTTCACGTTGCTATGGACACATACCTATTGATTTATTTCGATTTTGAAGTTTCAAATATTTAATATTTGGAAATGTCACGATTTGGTTGTAATTCTATAATTGGTAAAAAATTTTTCTACTACCGTGCGATTTAACCCACTTTCCCGCACGCATTTTAGCTTTGAAAGTGTCACTTTCCCGCACTAGTGCGGGAAAGTAAAATTATGCAAATTTTGACCTTATTAGATAGTTTTTTACTTCGGAAGTTATAACTATTCTTACACCAGGTGAATAAATCGTCCATCAAATAAAATCTACATGTTTTCTAGCTTTTTGTTGCAATTTTAATTTTCTGAAAATATAAAATAATGGAAATATTTTGATATAACCTTGTACATTCTTCAAAGTGTCATGAAACACCCATCAAACCACGCGGGCTTGATTTGAGAAAAATATATCAAAAGAAATTCTTTCATCTAAAAATGACTTAAAATTGTTGCCGTCACCTTCATCGTCATATTTATGTGACCTGCAAACGATGCCATCCTCATCAACGTCATTCACTCACCAGTTAACACCAAATAACTCCACTGGACCGGAATTTTAAGTAATTCACAAAATGCAACAAATTGTGTTTCTAATAATAATATTTATAAGAATAATTGATAATTTATTATAATAATAGTTTTTGGTTAAAGTTTTGTATATGCATGTTAAAATAAAATAAATTTTGAAAAATGGGTTGATGTACTTGTATATACGGTCGTAGAAAAAATAATGTTCCTAACTCAAGCGTAAAGTGTCTTTCCCGCCCTTGACCGCTTGCCCGAACTCCGCTTCGCGTCGTTCGGGTCAACTGCAGTCACGTGCGGGAAAGTATCACTTTCCGCACTTGTTAGGAAAATAACTATTTCGCTCCGAATAACCCACGGACATTGATTAATGCTCAAAAATTTTATGACAACTTTCTCAAGCTTGTTGCTTGTAGGCAACAGACCTCCGTCTACGGCGTCGGTCTGTTTTCAAGCAACAAGCTTTCGAAAACTGTCATAAGATATTTTCGAACAATTATCAATGTTAAAACAGACCATGGGCTATTTTCACGTTGCTATGGACACATATTGATTTATTTCCATTTTGAAGTTTAAAATATTTAATATTTCGAAATGTCACGATTTGGTTGTAATACTGAGGAAAATATTATAGAATCGAACATACCAAAAAACACCGTTTACAGTAAGAAATTTGTATGGAAACCATTTATGGACTTTTGCAACGATAGAAAGTATCAATTAGATGGAAATCATTCAACTTTTCTGATTGTTCCCTTGTTAATTGCACCTTTAATAAATTGTTTTAGTTCTGTATTTTTTCTAAATCTGTCATATTTTTTTGAACAATTATCAATGTCCTTGAGTTATGACTACTGAAAACAAACTTGAACATTCTTTATCGAAAACTAACACACAAATAGTACTATATCATACCACTCAAACCAACCTATGTCACACAATATAAATATATTTTTTATTATATTATGTTTTGTATTGTTACTATAGTATACTCAGTATTTTTATTTTCTTATATCTTGTTATGAATTTTTATTGTTATATCTTATCTATTTTTAAACATGACGCTTTGTTCATAAAATTGTAAAAATGTTCATGACAATAAACCTTATCTCTTGCTCTCTCTCTCTCTATCTTAAAAAACATTTTGAAAATCTCAAATTAAATTTTGGTTTTTCTTCGGTCATCTGCAAGATCATGACTGCATTTTCACCTTTACAGGTAAACCTCGCCGGTATACCGGAACTTGTGTGACGAGCCTTGTTAATTCAAATTTCTTCGAAATGAACGAAATGTCAAAAGTGACATTTATACTTCTCGATCTGTTTAAAATATATTTTGCATTTTGGTGAAATTGTTTGTTATTTATTACTTTTCGACGTCTGAACGGTAAGTAAATCACTTAACGACGTGTTAAACTTAGAAACCAGTAAACACAACCTACCGTCCTGACAACCGATGCTGTAAATAAACAAAAAAGATCAATCGCGCAAAAAAATTATGGAAATAATAGTAAAAATTTATCCGAACAAATTCGAGTAAATCACCAGCACTGCGAATACCAGCTTTGCATAGAATTCTAATATAGCATCGGTTGTTCAGTGGTAGAATGCTCGCCTTCCACGCGCGCGGACCGGGTTCGAATCCCGGCCGAATCATATGAATCGCTGCTTCGTAAACGAAAAAGACTCAGGAGAGAGCACACGCACGCAAGCAAGGCACATAACGAAGCAACGTAACATAACGTAACGTAACGGTCAGATCTTTTGCGTCGCGACTCCTGGTCGCTCAAGCATAACCTGACGTAAAGAACTAAAGTTCCAATAAACGAATACATACCGCATTTATCACAATTTTAAAGAAAACAATAAAGAAACAATAATCACATACATTTCAATCTTTAACAATTTGTAGTAAAAATTATTCATAAATATGGGCGACTGAAACTCTGGATACGATCCTGCGTGCACCGTATATTTCTGTCGAGAAACTGTTGACATAACTAATTTTGACGTAATTTTCTGTTAGACTTACAAATACCTAAAAAAATCCGTTTACATTTCGCTTTTAATCTATAACATATTTCTTGATAAATATATTTTAAAATTCATTGTTCATAATTAGTTTGAAAAATTCGTTAAGAGTTAACAAGTTATTATACGCACGCACTCCATTTAAGGTTTTCCTACCAAATACGTACAAAGTGTTTACAATGACCACATTCCATTGTGTGCAATTTGATTACAAATTATATACCAAACCAAGTATTTCATCAAAAAGGAAACGTATTATTACGATCAGTTTTCCACTTGGATGAGTGATGAGAAAATGCGTAGGGAATTTTACAGTGGGGGAAATAGGCATGAAATAGGCCTAGTGCTTTTATCTGATTAGGTATATTAGTAGTAATATAAAGGTCTGTTCCAACCGCAGTCAGAAACTGTCAGAAGCGGTCAGAGAATAACTGATCATAGTAAACAACGAGTTTACGTTCGCGTAATTCCTATCCCTGATTGCAATGGTCGACTATTCTCTGATCGTTTCTGACAGTTTCTGATTGCGGTTGGAACAGACCTTTTTAAGGTAATTCTTTACCAATTTCTCATTTTACATATTTTCAACTATTATTACTACTTGTAACAAAATGTTACCGAAGCGTTAGAATAATTTTTATCGTGCGAACTCTTTTATACATTACCAAGCTTTCGGAAAACTTTGCTTCCATTTTCAAGGCTAAAATATTGCAATAGAAGAATCTAGGTAAAAAATTGAAATCCATTAAAAACTATCAACTTACTCGTAAGTGAGATTATAAACTAAAACCAAAGTAACACAAAACTACATGAAAATAACTAATTTTCAAGCCATTTTAACTTTAAAATTCCAGAAAGTAAAAGTTGCCCCTTAGAGGGTTGAACAATTATTATATTATTGTGGACCTCCCTTTTTGCTGGTTGAAAAATCAAACTCTCTTCAACCACTTCCAAGCTTTCGGATTTATTTGAATTCTTTCTCAATGCTAAAATATGAACTACTTCTAATATTCACAGGCAAAAATTATGATTATTTAAACTTACAAACGTGCAAAGTGAGTTTGTTCAAATTAAGTAACTTTATCTACAACTGTCATATAACGGGTACGATTTGACACTATTTTCAGTGTCATAATGACGTATATTACCGCACTAGTTTGTTTTTGAATACATTACCGCACTAGTGCGATAATAAGAATCTAGAACAATATTAATACCAGAATTAAATATTTGAAATAACACTGGAAGCTGCATTTTTAATTTCCGAAAGGAGATTGTCTTCGCTTGAACTCATTTTATAGATTTTTGTTCATTCAACTTCGACAATTTGATGACATAACTAATTTATTTTATGTCATACTAGTTCATTATTGTGTTTTTATTGCTTAGTTACCAACTATCTAATGTCGTACTTTATGCCCGTGCGGGCATAAAGTTCACTTTATGGCCCGCGCGGGCATAAAGAGAAATAATTTTTTGTTCAACTCATTTAATAACCATGTCGTAAGCTTATTTAGACTTTTTTGGCAACAGATTTACAGTTGCTTTCTTTGCTTTTTCAATAATTTCGTCGGGAATTCCAAAATCTTCGTTCATTTTGACTTCTAACTTTGACACATAAAATTTATTGTGATATTATGACATTTACGTTTGTCAACATTCACCTATTAATTCAAACCGGATTTTGCAAAACACTGATTTGTATTGAGATTGGATTGCAATAACGAACTAGTATGACATAAAAGTTTGTATGTACCGCAGACATAAACAGATGTGTATACCCTCGGGCGACTTACAAACCCTCGGGCCAGAGGCCCTCGGCTTCGTAAGACGTCGCCCTCAGGGCATAAACATCTATTTATACCCTTGGTACATAAATAACTATTATTTCCACAGCTTTGTTTGTCTTTATTGTTGTGGTCACCAACTATGATTCACGGGGGATGGGTAATTTGGTCCCCGCTACCTGTGTTAATCCTTTGGTAGCCAGGCACTTCTATAATCCGGCTGGTAATTTCGCCCCCAAACTAAAATATAATTATTTCTGCTTCTTGGAAATTTTTAGGAACAACAGGTGTTTAGACGGATATAAAACCCTTATATTATTATAATTTACAATCATCTGAATTATTACTTAGTTTGAGTACGTGTGAATTGTTGTGAGAAAGCAAATTATGGAGGTGAAAATTATTAAAAGTAATCGTGGCAAGGATTTACTTGTAGTTAACGGTTACAAGTTTAATATCCACAAAAAACTGAAAACTTCAGAAGAAACTTGTTGGAAATGTACCAACAGAAAATGTAAGGCCTGTATCTATACATTAGGTGTATCAAGTGCAATATTCGTGACTAAAACTTCATCCGAACACTGTCATCTTGCGGACATTTCAACGTTAAATAGGCAAACAGTTTCTGCAGTTTGCAAGAGAAAAGCTGTTGACGATATTTCTGAAAAACCGTCAAAAATTATACGTATGGCATTGAAAGAAAATTTACCAGCGACACTAACAACCAGGGACGTCGAGTACGTTAGGAAGAATATGTATAATAGTCGACGTAAGTTTATACCAGCGCTTCCGAAAAATATTAACGATGTACATGAAATTTTGAATTCGATTGACGTAAAAACTTCGCGTGATGAACAATTCCTTTTTATTAATTGTGTGTTGAATAATATCATTGTGTTTACGTGTCTTTCAAATCTTGAAGCTCTGGGGAAAACGCAACGAATCTACGTCGACGGCACATTTGATTATTGTGCCAAATATTTCACACAAATGTTTACAATTCACGGTTTTTTACACGGACATTACATACCTTTAATGGTATGCCTTCTACCCAATAAAAAATCGGAAACATACGAAAGACTGTTTCTTTTGGTTCTAGATAAGTGCTCCAAAATTAATATTAACTTCGATTTTAAGGAAATAGTGTGTGATTTTGAAATGGCCATACATAAAGCCGTTCGAAATGTTTGGCCTTCCATTCAAATCATCGGATGCAGATTTCATCTCGCCCAGGCATGGTTCCGGAAAATTAAAACTATCGGTCTAGTTGTGGAATATAACGATGCGAGCAGTGATATTGGTCGGTGGTTGCACTTGACTTTTGGTCTTACTTATTTAGATCCTAATGAAGTGGGTGATGCGTTGCGTTCGAACTATTCGAAAATAGACCAAATGACATGAGATTGGAGAAGTACGCTGATTATCTAATCGAGAATTATGTTGATGAAGAATCTCTTTTTCCACCGACAATTTGGGCCAAAAATTCGTCTGATCTCACGCGAACAACAAACGCTTGCGAAGCTTTTCACAGAACTTTTAACGATTCATTTTACAAAGAACATCCAAATATAATAACATTTCTTGAGAAATTAAATGAATTCCAAATCGAAACTTATATCAAGTTGCAAAGTTGTCATTTATAACATTATGTAAGAGACCCTAACATTAGAAATCGTCAAAAATTTATTGAAAACCTTATAGGAAAATACAAAAACTCTGAAATAGATAGAACTCATTTTTTAACATGTATTTCATTTAAATGTGTAAAATTTTGAAATTCTCATTTGAGTAAAAATTATTTATATGTTCATGCCAAAGAGTTGAAATTAAAACCTTTAAACTATTTTCATGTTTTGATTTTATTTCTTCTTTGAACCGAAAGCATATACCTGATTGCGGGGACGAAATTACTTGTGGGAAATTTATACCTGTCAGCCATGGGGACCAAATTACCTTTTGAAATTTCGTGACGTCATCTTTGGGGACCAAATTACCAACTCCGAATTCACGGTACCTCATTTAGGACTTGAGGTATTTCTCCAACTTTTTTCTTGAAAACTTTTAAATTTTTTGTTACTACCTGTATACGTTTTTGATATTAAAAACTTTTACTTTGGATCGTTTTTAAAACGCTTTAATTTTATTTACAGAAAACGAATCCTCGTCTCCTTCGCCCTTGGCAGGTCCCGGCCCGGGGGGTCATAAAGGTTCCTTCAAAAGTAGCAACAAACTCGCCAGACGTGCCCGATCATTCAAGGACGACTTTTTGGGAAAGATTTCGCAGATGAGAAGCCCCGTCGGTGCGGGCGGGGTGCAGAGTGTCACCCTGCGATCACAAAGCCCCAAAGGACTCACCCCTAAAGTTGATCCAGAGCAAAGGTTCATCGTAAAAAGTCCAGAACAAGAACTAGACGAACTTTGGAAACAAATAAAAATAGCTCTGAAACATTTTAGGTAAGCCTAGAATCATACTGTGTATTCCAAAATTAATTCGATTTTAATTTCAGAGATGTGGTTGCAAAGCAAAAACTGGAAATGCTTCCCGGAAACGGTACTATAGTATTAGATACGGTGTGGTTGATTAATTTAGCTGTAAAATCATCAGTTGAAAACACCAATAATGTAAAATCGGCAACTCTACGGATGTATGAAAGTGTAGCGAGATTAATTAAATTATGCGATGACGTTCTTATTGACGACAAAAGCGCAGAATTGGATAAAGAAAACGTCAATGAAATCGTTGAGCAAGTCGAAGATGCCGTTAAGGTGAGTTGATCGATAAACTGAATAACAACAGTAATAGTTCGTATAAAAATTTGTTTAAACATCTTCTGACCATGTATGTATGTAGGTATGTATTTTGGGGTGACATTCACTGAGCCCTAAAAGATCTATTGTACCCCCTTACTTCTACCTAGTTTCTGAGAAGAGTCTCAGAAACTAGTAGCTCCTTTAGTCCTATTTCCCGGAGGAATTTTAGGATTTTTTTTTTACGAGCATGATTTTACTATTTAAATTTAATTATCCTTCATTGGATATGCAAAAGCAAATATCGAATCTACCCTGTTTTAGGATTAAGTCCTCTTCAGAGTTTACTTGAATTAATTTAATACAAGTGAAGTTAAAGGTCGCGGTAGGGCCAGCTGTGGTTGGTCACCCAAAGGATGGCCATTTGGTTAATTTCTACAAAGTATCGCTGTTCCGAACTTTGCAGAAATTAAGATGCAGGAAAAGTACCACAGAAAACCTGCATCCATCATCCCGGAGTGGAAGGAAGTAAGGAAAAAAATACACATACAGAGTTTTTATTGTTGGATTATTTTCAAAGTTGAGTTTCAGGTATTGAAAATACCCGAAACAATACACTAAAAAGTGCATTTGTTTTTCGGTGCTCCTCCTAGCTTGGATCGTCGTTTCTTTCTTCGCAGGTTTTTACTTCGTTCCAGCTGTTTTCGGTGCACCAATTTTAGGATGTCTGCAGGCTTCAACTTAGGTAAATGCAGGGCCGGATGCTCCCGAGTTTCATTTTCCGTCCGTCGTGCGCATGACGTCACTCAAGACCTTTTTTGTATTGCTGAGATAGCAGTTTTGTATGTTTTTCTGTATTTCAGCGTCTATTTAATTAGTTACAAAAAAAACTGTAGAGAAGAAGTATGTTCCAAATGAGCTGTTCTATCCCCTGATGACATAAACATTTTGAAATTTGTAATAATTATCACTCAAAACTCTTTGTTTTTACTGTGAAATTTCTCTTCGAAGTATTAAAACGCGATTTTCATGAAAACGGTGCAAGATAGAGTAAACTGATGAAGGAACTAATTTGTAGAGCACAAAATTTACTACAATACTAGTCTAGGAGGGGAATGCGAGATTAAATAAAAACGCGAAAACATTTTATAAAAAGAGGACTTTTATTTATGCAGATTTTATACAGGCATATTTCTTCATTTAAATAGTTTCAAAATGGTAAGTACCGGATTTCAAGATCAAATTTCATTTCCTACATATCACGTATTCTACATTTTATTAATGTTTAATAATTAACAACTCAATTATTCTTTTTCTTATTTGTTTGGAATTAAACCAAAATATGTTTTTGTATTTCTTATTTCCTCGTTTTTGTATTTTTTATTTCGACGTTTCGGTAGAGTTCCAGCTACCGTTGTCAAAATGAATTAGATTTTTAAACAATTTTTGGTCCTTATCAGACACAACGAAAATATTTGACAACTAGACAATCAATAATATTTGAGCTTTGTAGTCAAATTTTATTAAGGTTCATTCACAGTAGATCATACATCTCTGGTAAATTTTAAAATAAAATATTTTATTGTTTGACATTCTAACAATGGGATAGTCTACTAGGAATGGGATCCAGTGAAGTGCACGTTCCAGGAACGGTTTTATTGGGATAGCGCTTTTTTGTTTATTTCGTAAATGCTGTTAATAAAGCGCGTTTGTTGATACTTTTTGGTGTATAATTATTTTTGTTTTCAAAATACATATGTATAAAATCACTTTCTTTGATTTTTCCTCTTTTACTATTGGGCTCCTTCAATATTATTTTCGCCGAATCCCATTGAATTATTACTTTTCGAATCCTTGAGCGAATTTCACCCAAACACAGAATAACGCATTTTAAAAAGTTTTTATCGTCCATAAACGTCCACAAAATACTCCAAAAGGTCTTCAAACTGATCAGAACTCACCAAAAATCATCAAAAACACGAGAACTCTTTGGAAATAACATAGGTAAACAACCATTTTAGTTCTTGAGTGACGTCACGCGTCTTATTAACGACCGCCCACTCATGCGCAACATCTTATCTTCGGTGTGTTTATATCGTGGGTAAATGTTCCTCTTCTATCCAGTAATCTGCCAGGTGCTGTGCTCTAGGATTCTGAAGTGCTGTGCAGTTGGAAAGTATGTGGATGGAGGTTTCTTCTAAAAAATCTGCATTCTTCTTCCTCCACTATTTTGAGCTTTTTCAGGTGCCCATTCAGGCGACAATATGTCCCCTTAGGATCCCTGTTAAAACTCTTGGCGCAGTTTTACTTCGACTTATGTAGTCACCCAGAAGGGTCTTTGATTGTATAAGCCCTACTAGATCTTTCCAATGGTCAGATCTTCTATTTTTCTCGGCTCTACCTATTTCTTCAAATATTACATTGTGGCTGATTCCGCAAAAAGGTTCAGGCCCCCAGAAAGGTATTTCAGTCCCCCTAGGAATGTCCACTGAAAAAATACATCGATGTTTTTTCCGATGTAATGCATCATTACGTTGCATCGATTCTTTCCGATACATCGGGGGAACACATCGATATTTACGATGCATCGAATTATTGGTTACATAAATATTAAAATGAAATAAAAGGTGATTTTCCACTGAATTTCTAGACAAAAAAGTTAAAAGATAATAAAAATTAATTTATATATCCCCTTACTTTTTATCTAAACCCTGTAAAAACAGGATTTTTCTCAGTCGTTTACCACTTTTCAGTTTTCAATTTTATTTGTAGATATTGAAAGATTTATTATATGCGCAATACTTCAGGTTTTCATATCCATATCAAGGATTACAGTAATCTTTGTCCATATTTCATAGATGTTTTCATTTTGAGTAAAAAAACTTGGGATGTTATGCATGTACTCATCAAAAGTCGAGGTGAACCTGGTGTAGTCCTAGACGTGGTGTAACTCTGGCACTTTCATTGGTCTCTCGGCGTCGGCTATGATTGACCTAATAAAGGAACACTCCCTTGAAAAGTTTAAGGGTAGATGGGACGATGCAGAAGGTTGCAGGCTTGCCAAGAAACTGCTGCAGTATCCGGACAGGGAAGTAGCCAAAAAATACGTGACTATGAAGAGACAGAACCTTCGGACAGCCACGGGTATTCTGACCGGTTACTGCCACTTACGAAAACACAGACTGGGTCTGTCTGACACTTCATTTTGTAGATGATGTGAACAGGAAGATGAGACTGTCGAACACATTCTTTGTGAATGTCCGATACTCTCTCAATTTAGGTTTTCGGTATTCGGCGAGTACAGGCTAACACAAGCCAGCATGAGGGAGCTTACTTCCGGCGACGTTGTCGCCTACTTCAAACAAGTAGGCTGGATGACGAGCTGAACCTCGGAAGGATGCACAATGTGCCCATTGTGGCCTAAGTGCTGTGGGGTCACATACCCTTCAAATTATTACAGATTACAGAACAGCAGAAGTTCAGAGGTTCTGTAAAGGTACTCCGCCGCGCTTCAGTAAATAGAGTCGCGCGGATGCGGAACACATACTCATTTTACCGAATTTTTTTCCGGATAAACCATTGCTCGGACGAAAGAAACGCAGGAAATCTTTTTTGTTACCAAATACTCCCCCTACAGGGTGGTATTTTGGTATTTTTTATTTTTCTCTCCCTTCCTCCCAGCGCGAAATATTGGAGAATTTCGAAAAAAAGTTTTTTGATTTTTTTTCTAATTTGCGAAATCGATAGACTGGTAAATTTTTTTTTATATTAATCTACATACTTTAAGGTACTTATAAAAAAAAATCAGCCGTATTGCTAATTACTTGTAGTTGTTACCCCTATCGTCTGGCCTTAAATGCCTGCAACTTGGTATTGTTTAGCTTAGTCTATTTTGGCGATGAATCTATTCTTAGGAGTTTAAAGGAGAAATAATTACTCTGTCCACTAAATAACGGTGGTTGGAGAAAGGGACGATGCAAATACAAAATTTATAGAAAAATTACTAAAAAATCATACAAAGCAACTGTGTTATTATTATTAATAAATAATTTTGCAGGATATCATCTCTTTGGTTCAAAAAAAGTCATCACACCAACATATCTCATACAAAACCACACCGAGATCATCTTATTGTTCTAATTTAGAAATGCCGGCACAACGAAATTCACTACCTGACATTCCTCTGACACCGAGAGAAAGGGAAATCTTGGAAAAAAATTCGATCATTCAAAATAAAGTGCGAAGCAGCCACAGTACGGAATCTATTTTAAGGTAACCAGGTATTTTTTTAAATAAAACATGGTCAGTGCATTTGCAACTGAAATTTTTATAAATTGACAACCTATTTTTGCTATTAGATTTGCATATTTTATAATTTGGGCCACTGTGAATTTTTTTTATTTTTACCCCACTGTATATCAATCCTAACGGTGTTCATACCACCTTGACTACTTGACGATGGAGGACGTAGAGACTAGCATTTCGGCTATGAGCTTGAAAGCTATAAAAAACAACAAACCAATGTAATTGTTTAGTTGAAAATTGAAATAAGTTTAATTAAAACAAAAAACCACAAGGCATAGATAAAGTGAGCCAGCAATACCACAACTATAGTATGTACAAAAAGTACGAGGAGTAATAAACCCTAATTAAGTATGCAAAACCTTTACAGGGAGCACCATGAAATTTTTGATAAATCTCTTACTTTTAATTACATTTCTTCCGTAAATCTAAAAACCAGGTAGATCGACCCCGTATTTGTTTCAGTTGTAGCAAAGTTTAGGGTTTCTTCATTGTTAAAGGATTAGCAGATAAGCAATAACGCAATGCAGTGGTGTGTATTTTGGGAAAAAAATACGTTTTAAATTATAATATAATAAAAAATGAAAAGAAATAATTATTGGAATACATTTATTACTTACATTTTATTCTATATCCGACTCGGAAGAGGAAGAATCGTTGTTGACATTAATAATAATAGGGTCGATTAAATCATCACAAATATTGTCAATTTTCCACATATTTGCCTCTACTTTGATAACATGCTCGATACAGTTTGTCCAATTTTCCTTACTAACATGACTTACAGCACTCTCAAACAATTTCACAACATCGTTTATTTTAAAAGTAGTATTTTTTTTCCAACTTCCCCCTTTACCTGAGCCCATATTAATTCTATGGGATTAAGTTCACAATGATAAGGGGGAAGTCGAAGAACTGATATACCACGAGAAGAAGCCATTTCTTCTACAATGTAGGTTTTGTATTTATTCTTGTTCATTTTTGCAATTCTGTAAAGTTCTTTCCTTAGTGGATCTTTTGGAAACTTAATATTTTTCGAAATAAGCCACTCCAAAAGCTCTGCTTTACGCCAACGACTTGTGGGCAATGCTTCTCGTAACCGTGAATGGTAACTTGCGTTGTCCATAACAATAACAGCCCCTTTTGGAATCAGATCCAACATTTGAACATCTTGACTTTAATTAATTTTTTAAAAATATATTTCATTGTAATTTATTTATGACAATATTCAAAGTTTGAATTAATCTTCTTACAAAAAGAACAAAAATATATAAAATAATTATTGTTACAGATTGGTTTGTTTTCTATTATGAATAAACTGTGTTGCCTTTCTTTATCAAACTTACTAAAATTTATGTACCTCTATCACTTTTTTTTATTAAAATTGGTACATCCCGTTACCTCTGACCTAAATCGTATATTCTTTAGCATAGCTGCAACTCATTCGTTCAATACAAAATGTACCTTACGGTATACCCTCTTAAAATATATTTTGGTACGTCTATGAAATCTACTTAAATGAATGATTTATTACTCCTTGTCCTTTCTATATAGACTATAGCCTAATCAAAGTACACAAAATAACCGTAAAATGCAGCAAAAATTACAAAAAAGTTGAAAATTCAAAATTGAGTATTTAAAAGGGTTGTGATTAACATGAGAAAAAACTTTACGATGCTAGGCATGCAATTTTCTGGAAAATCGTTGAATACATTTTTGTTTTTTCACTGTAATTGTTCAAATAATGAAATTACAGGAAAATGTTTAAATCCAAAATTGTAGCTAATACATTTATCTACAAAATTTGTCTAGACATTTTTTTTGTATCTGCATTATTTTCCAAAATATACGAAACTTTCCTAGTAGTATTGTTGTACATCCATATTCATGTTTTTAATTTTACGATAGTGAATAAACAATGACATTTAGGAAAAAAAATTTGATATGAAATGTGTTCTAAAATGGGGTATCTACAAATAAATTGAAAAAAAATTTTTTTCGTGTGTTATCATCGGTTTTCCACGTAAACCTCTACTAAAAAGTCGTTTTTTACCAAATTCCTCTATTTAACATTAATAAATTAAATTATATAACATAGCGTAATTCAAAGATTATTTTCTTCAAATTTTATTTGAAACTTTTTTTTGTATCTGCATTTTTCACAAAGATACATACGATTTTCCATGTGAACCTTCATTGAACTCTCATTTTTTTGACCCCACTTCATTTTCATTATATTTTTAATAACAGACTCTATTTTTAATGTAGTTTGTTGAAATTTTTGTTGTTAATATTTTATTATTATTGTTGTTATTACTCTTACCTGCTTTTTCACCTTTATTTGTGCTCCCTTTTCTTTCTTACCTGAGCCATAGGTGTGCTCTTCTGTATCGCCATCACTTCTATGGTTGAAATAATACCCTTCTTGGTGTGCGTCATCGATTGTGACGTATATCCGGGTTTTCGGTACGACGTTCATTTTATTTTTTTTACATATATCTAACCTTAAATTTGATAAATAAAATCATCAGCATCGTATTCAGCCAAATTCGAAAAGGCTATAAAATTAATCTGCATTTTTTAAATGAAAATACTTGAGAACTTTCAAAAAGTTGAGTTTTTTCGTGTTTCTAAGCATATTTTTGTATTATTTAAATAAATATAACAATAACTTTAATATTCACTTTTCATAAATAATAATTGACCGTAAACAATAAAGTACAGACCTGTCGAGAACTGTCAGTGTGACAGTAGAAAAAGACGTAAGACACATTGCCGCTAGGAAAGTAACGCCTTCATAGTATTTTAAATTCTCGATTGATACATTGATAGGTTGAGCTTGCTCGTAATCTAAACATCAACCAATCAAATTTTTGTAAGTCAAAGATTAGGGTTAACGTTTGTAATACATTTAAACAGTTCATTATTATGATGTTTTGATTGGGATTAATCACAGACCTGCCTTTTTTTTCATTTCTTCCTACGTAATGTGTTAAAAAGACATTAACAATCGATGACGCACACAAAGAAGGGTATTATTTCAACTATAAATAGGTTCATGATAAAGTTCACAAATTCTTAGATAATATCATAAACACTATAAATAGTTGTAGGAGGTTTGCTGAAAGACGCCTGATTCAAGTATTTCTTGTAAATAATTGTCTAAAAAATTTGATATTTATAGAAAATTTGTATAGTAGTTTCAAAAGTAGATGCTTCAAAGTGTTTAGTGTTAAAGTTTCATTAAATTATATTAATTTCGATAAAAGAAATAATGGATTGAAGTCTAAAAAAACTAGTGAAATTGAGCATGCAAAAAAAACAGATTTTTAAGAAGCATTTGTTTAAAATTCGAAATATTGATAACTTTGCTTTTATAATAATAATAATTTGTATGCTCACTTGCAATGTTAAATCTAGAAGGAATTATCGCTGGAATAAATATTAATTAAATGGGAATTATAATTGTTTCTTGAGAAAATCTACTTTTTCAAATTTTAAAGTACTTTTATCTAAAAGCTGAGATCTTTCTCTTCATTTTACATGTGTTTATTTATTATTTCAGAATGTTATAAGCCCAAAATTATTAACGGTTAATAAATTTGGCTCCCGCCTACGCCGTTCGCGCGAATCCACGAATTGACTAGCACTGAAATTAATTTTATCTCTTAAACTTCTAAATTTACAGAAAAACTTTTTAAATAAAATTTTTAGATAAATGTATCAGGTACAATTTTTGATTTAAACTTTTTACTGTATTTTCCTTATTTAAGCAATTAGAGTGAAAAAACAAAACAAAAAAAATTTACACAACGATTTTCCGGAAAATTGCATATCTAGCATTGCAAAGTTTTTCTCATGTTAAACACAACCCTTTTAAATACTCAATTTTGAATTTTCAAGTTTTTTTGTATTTTTTTGTGAGGTTTTATGTGTACTTTGACTAACACTCTACAAGATTTGTTCCAGTATAGTCTAGACTAGAGGCTCCCAATTTTTTTTCTCATAGACCACTTTCAAAATGTTTCGTTCTGAGAACCCCCTGCTTCTAAATTTCTACCAAAAACCCGAAAAAAAATGTGACGATTAGATCTAGCTATAAAAATGGATTTAGGAATCCATGGTGGTATTTCCATCGACAGAATATATTCAAATCTGACTTTCAAGTCATCATGCTGGGCAATTGAGTGAACGTCTGTATGCATGCATGGCTGGGAAGATTAATGGGTAATGTGAAAGGACCGGGAGAGTGAAAGAGGAGGGTAATTGGTAGAACAGTAGAGCAGAGTATGTTAGTATGGTGTATGGCGCGGAAGTGTGGGGTGTGAAAGCAGGGGTAAATGTTAGAACACTCCTGAGGGTGGTGCAGGCGTACAGGACAGTGGGTGGATTGGCAGCAGCTGTGCTGTCAAGGTCCTATCCATTGGACTTGATGGGTAAAGCCAGGCAGACACGATGTAGGGGTGCGACCAGAGATGAAGTACAGGAATTGATGGCGCGCTAAAAAGAGCGATTGGGAGCAGGAGAAATTGGGTGGACCGGAAATTTGGAGAGGTGAACTACTTCTTGACGCAGGTGTTCACAGGGCATGGGTCGAAAGTGGGTTAATTCCACCAGATTGGGAAAAGAGAAACTGGAGTGTACGAGAGATGTGAAGTGGAGACATATGTCTAGAGGTTGGAAGAACGAGGAAATTTTGAGAAGAAGTTGGAAAATAAACTGGGAGAGGCGGTGTATTGGGAGAATATGGTGGAGATTTTGTTGAGGGGCGAGGAGGAATGGATGGAGATAAGTGGCGTAGTAGAGAGCATGATAAGGGAAAGAGAAGGACTCGACATGGGATGTGAGAAATAGGGATGATAGAAGGGAGAATATGGCTGAGTGTGTAAGGGACCGCCGCCCGTCTTGAAGTATGCTAGGGTAGTGATTCCAAGGCGGGAGTAACGGCGAGTTTGAGGTGGGTTTGATTGGTAGGCATTTCCGTGGGGGGATGAGTCCAACACTGTCTGGGTACTGGTCAAGGACCCAGTCGAACATGAGTTTCCCATATCGGCCCGCAAAAAAAAGTCTGTATATCCTCAACAAAGTATTCTTCCTGTGACAAGTTTGAAAACTAAGAAAATTCGCGCCTAATTATATTATGCTTCATAAATATCAATTTTCCAAGGAAAGCTCTTTGTTTTTATTAAATTGGGGCTGTCCCCATGTAATTTTTAGTTAAATTCATCAAATACGCGATGTAGGCTTTCAAATTGATCAGGATTTCTTTTAAATCTGGTTACTTACAATCTGGATGGACATATTTAACACCCAGTGACTTTTATCTATTCCACGTCAATTTATAATAATTATAATGCAGTTCCAGTAACGGCCCCATTAAAAAATATATAAAAATTGGCCTCTTTTTTATTTTATAAATTATTCAAAATTTTCTGTAGTTACATGAATATTATTATTTTTAGGGAACCGAGTCCACCGCCTAAACCACCATTACCGGAAAATCTTCGTAAATCTGAACCAAACAATTGTATAACGCCGCCACCTCTTCCGCCGAAAAAGAAACACCTTAAAATGCAACAACTCGTCGACGAATGCGTGTTTGTTGATCATTCACCATCTTCCAACAGCTTTGAAAGGTAAGTATCGCATTCCAGCACTCGCAACACGTAGTAGGTATGCCAGCAAGCCGAAACATAACTAGCACCTGAATTTTTGGGAATAGAATAGAATACACTTTATTTATCTAATAATAAGCTATAACATAACAAACAGATTACAAATTACAAAAATTTAAAAAGATACAAGCATCAATTCACAAAATAAATTTGCCTTAATCTTGACCTGAAGTGTTTTACAGTAGTAGAAGTCTTGACACTCAGTGCGGTAGGCTATTATACAACCTTAAGCCTTCTATAAATAATGTTTTCCTACGATCACTACCCAAAGTAGACTTTTGCACACTCAAATCTAACCGCAAAGTTGATGTTTTCCGCGATCTGTCATAATTGTCATTATTTACGCTCTAGAGCGTACTTTTCCGCTCGCCTGTTTTCATTTACAATAAACTAAAGAAAGGTAGTAAATAATAGATATATTAGAACAAAATGTAGAGCAGTCCGAATATTTTAGTCGAAATATTAATATTTGAAGATATTTCGAACGAAATTAATAAATATTCCTATATAATTTGACTGACATCCACAATTTATGAAGTTACTGGATTTACAACGCTGCAGGTTACGCTACCAACAAATAGATGGAGGTGTATATTTTATATGTTTAATTTTATTGAAATTATAAAATAATTTAAACCTCATATTATTTTGATTCAATACTACAGTGAAGGATTTATTTCTTAGTTCAAGATAAAAATTAATATTTACAACTTATTACAAATATAACGTTGTTAAGATTGACAATTTTCTTGATCGTTTTCATAGTATTGATTTATACGGACAAGTTTACGTAGTAGAAATATAACAGTCAGAAGGTAGGCAATGCATTATACACCTAGATGCAACAGCGATTGCATATTTAAGTACCTACCTACTATTTTGTGAAAATAGTAGACTATGGAATTAATGAAACGTCATTATTTCATTTTTAGTTTATAAAAAAGTTGTCTGTTTATAAATAGCTATTTGAAAAATGGATAGTGACAGTGAATTTTCAAGCACACCTCCAGATATAGCAGATTTTGCTAAAAATATTACTCTTCATCTTCTGCCAACTAAATCCAGTGGTAAATACGAAAAACAATAATTGTTACATGTTTTCAACATCACATTCTAATAAAGTGTACTTTTCATGTTTTTTTAAATTATTTGTTTAAAAATAAGGTGATCGTAGAAAAAATCTTGTGTGCAATTCGAGCAGAAAGTGCGTTGCCGCTCTCTGCCTCAAGCGGCAAAGTATCACTTTCCGCTCTTAATACACAAATAGCTATTTCTCCATTATTGCAGAGTTAAATCTTTCAATTTGGTAATTACCTTTTGTCCTTAAGTTGTAATTCATATTCGAAGATCTTTTATTCAAATATGTATTTAAAATATGATGGAGCCTGATTATTTACGATTTTATAAATTAGTAACAAATTTGACTTCCGTATAAGCTGTGATACATTTAGAAAATTTAATGATTTTAACATTTCATCAATCGATGCATATCTGTTTGTGCGAAGTAAGATGCGCATTGCCTTATCTTGAAGGACTTGTAGTTTATGAATATTTTCATTAGAACAGGACATCAATAGAGACAAATCCTTTCACACATTCTTGTTTACCCTTACAAAAACTAGTTCATACCCAATTTTCAAGTCATTATGTAGAAAAGTAGCTGATCTATTGACAAAAATCTATTTTATTTTTTTCGCTTTAACAGGAGCATACTAAGACCCATTATTGTTAATGAAAATATTATTATTTTGGCCTTTTGAACGTAGATTTACAATTTGGCCCATTACTTATGAATCAACCTGTATAGGTGTTAATATGGTCTTGTAGATTAAGATTTTGATTTTGATTTGTTAACGAACAATTTTCTTTGCTCTCACAATAAAGTTTTTTTTTGAAGTAAGTATGCCTGAATTTAATGGTAGACAAATGGGACATGACCCTTTTCGAATACAGGTGAAAATGTCCGGTTCGGGAGACAATTCGACCCCAATGTTTGCAATAAAAACGTTGAATTTTACAATTGGGCCCAAGTGAAGATTGAAACGAAATATTTTCATTAGCTGGTATTGGAAAGACGGTAGAGATCATAGAACCGAAAGGGAGGGAACAAATATTTAATTGATCAAAAATATGGAATATAAACATGTAATTTCTGGAAATTTTTTTACCCACAATTGAACTCTCGACAAAGACGTAGAACAAGGGCAAAAATGAAGTTATTTCTATTGTTACAAAATTTCATGTAAAAACATTTCAATATGAAGTGTTGTTCGATTTTGTTGCCTCTTCATTTTACTAATGTTATTTGTTTTTCTAGAATATCTCTAAGATCTAAATCGCCGGAAGATTCTATATCGATTTTATCAGAAAGCGCAGGTAGCATCGATTCCATGTTGAATCATTCATCTCGCGACGAAGACGAGATTAAGGATATCATGGATCGAGATGATCTCTATTATGAGAACCATTCAACGGATTTGTTTGGTAAGTTTTTGAAGTAGTATTTGCGATTTTTGGGAAGTGGTTTATTAGAGGAGGGGAACACATTTCGACCAACTTTGTGCTTATCGCTTTAAACAGTATGTATTTATACAGG
>CAJUYH010005955.1:0-21523 GCA_910591685.1 Galerucella tenella
TTTTGACATCTACCACTGTCGTTTACTTGTTGAAGTTGGGGGTAAAATAGTTATTTTCCTAACTAGTGCGGAAAGTGATACTTTCCCGCACGCGACTGCAGTTGACCCGAACGACGCGAAGCGGAGTTCGGGCAAGCGGTCAAGGGCGGGAAAGACACTTTACGTATGAGTTAGGAACATTATTTTTTCTACGACCGTATATACAAAAAAGTATATCAACCCATTTTTCAAAATTTATTTTATTTTAACATGCATATACAAAACTTTAACCAAAAACTATTATTATTATCAATTATTATTATAAATATTATTATCAGAAACACGATTTGTTGCATTCTGTGAATTACTTAGAATTGCCGGTCCAGTGGAGTTATTTGGTGTTAACTGGTGAGTGAATGACGTTGATGAGGATGGCATAGTTTGCAGGTCACATAAAGACGGCAACAATTTTAAGTCATTTGTAGATGAAAGAATTATATTTGATATATTTTTCTTATATCAAGCCTGGATGGTTTGATAGGTGTTTTATGACACTACTTTAAAGAATGTACAAGGTTATACCAAAATATTTTCATTATTTTATATTTTCAGAAAATTAAAAATGCAAAAAGCTAGAAAACATGTAGATTTTATTTGATGGACTATTTATTCACCTGGTGTAAGAATAGTTATAACTTCCGAAGTAAAAAACTATCTAATAATGTCAAAATTTGCATAATTTTACTTTCCCGCACTAGTGCGGGAAAGTGACACTTTCAAAGATAAAATGCATGCGGGAAAGTGGGTTAAAGCGCACGGTAGTAGAAAAATAAAATTACACTCTTAAATTTGATTGAATATGTCGCGATTTAATTTGTTTCTTTAGAATTAACTATCTGATATGCGTAAACAAGAATCTATTTTCAGTTGAACACCCAGGTAGGGGAGACTGGAAGAAAGACCCAGGTAGGGGAGACTGGAAGAAAGACCCATGTAGGCTGAGGCAACCAAGTAGACAAACGCCTCCAAAGCAGAAGAAGATGTAGGAGCCGGAAAGTGACGACGACTCACCACTGCGTTGATATAATTGAAAGGCAAGAAACGACATGCCGTTCAGTTGCTATATTCACAGAAACCAAGCAGCACTGTACAAATTTCTCACACTTTTTTGACAACCATCGTTCATAAATGAAATTTTTGTAACTCTGTAACTCCCTTTGTTGGTTACTCGGAGTAACCGTTCAGATGCTATACCGGCCGGAGGTAAATCAAATGTCATTGTGTTGTGTATATGAATTTGGGGTTATATTTTTCATTTCGAAAATAGAAATCAATTAACCATGGACATTGATTAAACCATGGATGAGTTGAATATTAATAATATTAATATCATAACACAATGTTAGGAACTCATGTTCAATAATGATTAATGATTAATAAGTTTCAAAGTATTATATTACAGCATAGGTAGGCATTAAGTAGTTACCTACCCTTATTTTTAAGAATAATGGTATCCTTTCCAATTTATAGCACAGAGTAGTCCATTATTGATGTGAAATGCAATCAACTGTAACACCATATATCTATTAATAGATATATGACTGTATCAAAATCGAATAATATCAATTTATCAATAAAAATAACCAGCAGTAATCTGAACAGAGCTACTGTATAAGTCAAACTGTCATAACTGTCAGAGAATATAATACTCCATTAGAAGTTTAGTTTAGAGTTTACTCCGGGTAGGTTTCTGAACGTTTAGAAAAGCATACTCTATATTGGTAGAGTAAATTTATGAACGCTTCGGAGTAAACTATCCTTACTCCGAGTAAGTTTATGAACGTAGCCTAGCGTTCATAAATATACTTTGACATTTCCAATGTACACATTACTAGACCACGGTATGGAGCGTGGTAATATTTCATCGAACTTGCGCTCTTCAAAAATATGAAATAAGACGTAGTTTTTGTAACCAGTTACCTAGAAACAAGAAAGTAGGTACAAATACAAAACTTTTATGAGAAAGAAACCGTTCCAATACAATCTGCACATAATTTTCTATTCGTTGTAGCGCAGCTTTTTTTCCAAGAGAAACTATTAAAATTTCTTTTTCGTCGTCACTATCGCTCTCGTCGTCAAAATCATCAAATCAATGATATTTTGCATCTAATGCAGCTGCCAATGTTACAAATTTATATTGGTTTTGGTTCATCATAGTTCGATATAAAAGCACAAAGGAAAATGAAAATAAGCGAAAAAAAGCGCTATCCCAATAAAAACCGTTCCTATGGAACGTGCACTTCACTGGATTCCATTTCTAGTAGACTATCATATCGTTAAAATGTCATAAAATAATAGTATTTTACCTACGACCCACCTTGTAATCAGTCAATAACACACACTCGGTATCAATGTAATGACGTCTATTACGCACTGTAAAAAAACGCACAGCTGTAAAGTCACGGCTTCCCTAGCAACATCTTAGCAACTGTCAATAGACGTCACCATTTTATTCAAAATTTACTATTTGAAAACATTCAATACGGCCATGTTTAACTATGAAAAGCCCAAAGGGCTAAGTATATGTATTGATTATAATTGAAAAATGGACTTTCGATTATCAACAATATATTAATAATGATTAAACGTTAGTTCTTTAATGTGCTTCTTTCATTGTTAATAGAGTAATAGAGATGGAGTTTACCAAGCACCTCTAATTATTGAACTGTTATTTCTTATGCTTCTTATAAAAAATACAAGTACAAGTAGGTCCTAGGTAAAGTATAGTACGTAATTCGTTTTGTAAAGCATTTTACGCACTCACTGAATTACGCACTCGCCGCTACGCGGCATCGTGCGTAACTTTTCCATTCTTGCGTAAAATGCTTCTTACCACACACGTTACGTAATATACTATTATGCAACGATCATGTAATGATAGCTATTATGCAACGATCATGTAATGATAGCCATTAAGACACGAGCATGTTGTAGGATACGAAACGAGCCGCAGGCCATTACATGAAAGTTGCATACAATATTTTTTCTACTCCGATTAATAAGAATTATTTATTTAATAATTATCATTTATTATAAAAAACAAGAACAATGGAATTATTTGACAGCTGTCAAATTAAGTGTCATTTAATAGGTCTGTTCGCCTGCAATAAAAATGTAGCACTCAGCTATATAATTTTGAAAAATTCAGGTGTATCTGTGAAAAAATGCGTGTAAAATTGCTAAATTTGGGACTATTGCATTTGTATACTGCAAGAAGCATTAAAACATAATTGAAATAAATAAAATCGTATAGCTCAGTGCTACACTTTTATTGCAGGAAACAGACCTAATATAATTAATTTCAGAAATGTCAACCAGGTATCCATGGCTATATTAAATAATGTGCGAATGTCGCATACCTATTGGCTTAAAAATCTGCATCATAATGAAAATTTGTATCATAATGAATATCATTATGATACAGATTTTAGTCTTTTAATAAGTATATTATAAAACAGGAGTAGAAAAAATATTTTATTTGACATTTTACCAGTGTGATCTACTATGAATGGACCTTAATAAAACTTGACAACAAAGTTTTGTAGTCTTAAACTTCAAAATATTATTGATTGTCTAGTTGTCATATTTTTTTCATTGTGTTAGAGGGACCAAAAATTATTTTATTACTAGTTAATCTTGACAACGGTAGCTGGAACGCTACCGAAACGTCGAAATAAAAAATAAAAAACATTATTGTGGTTTGATTCCCAAAAAATAAGAGAAAAAAGAATAAGTAATGCCACTTACAGAAGATATATAAATTAATTACCCATATCGTAATACCCGAACATCAATAAAATTGCTTCATTATTTTCGATTAGGATCATGCTTCAAAAGTGCCACTATACCTTCATGTGAAGACACAATTAAATCAATTAAACATTACAAATTAAAGAGTGAGCCAACAGGAGAAGAACTACTCACCTTGCTCTTAACGTCTTAATAATGACTAATTTGTAACCGATTTGGGAAAGGTTGCCGTTAATAAAAATTATGATTACAGCTTTATGAATCAAAAATCGAAGTATTCACTCGTTAGGGAATCGGGACAAGGTCTTTAGATTGAGTAATCGGTTTTTATAGATCATTTGGATCTTTTTTAAATCTTCCCAGGAAAAAGACTTAATAATTACTTACTTGAAGGGTGAAGGGAAAAAATAGGGAATGTCACATTTGTCTAGAAATAGCAATATTTGTGAATAAAATCAGTTGACAAAAAGACTCGGTGCATGACTTGCACTAGAATGGTAGATAATAACTAGGACCGTTTTATAAATATTCGTATTTGAAATATCGGCGCCTTATGGAGAACAAGTCTTTGTTACTTTGTTAGATAGAAAATCATCAATTTTGGGATTTTATAAGAAAATAATAATAAAATAACTTGAATGTATTTGTATAATCGAATTTTATAAGATTTTACATCAATAAACATTTAGAATTACAGCTAGTTTGAAATCTAATGTGTGAACCTAATTTCTTACATCATTTCAAGTAAAATTCTTTTCTTTCATCGTACAGAATATACCGATTAATGAATACTGAGAAATAGTCTGTGTAATCATAATACACTATTAATTAAACCGTTATACATATATATTGTTTACAGCTATGTTCTTATCTTTAAAATTTAATATGATGATATAAGAAAAACTGTTCCGTGATTTATGTTGTTATGTATAACACTAATTAGTTCAATTAGAAAAATAGATCGTATTTTCATTGTTGTATTGCAAAAAAAGTACTTGAATTACGGCACACTGATTTTCGACTACTCGTAAGTATTTGTTAATGAGATATTTCAACAGGATTTCAATCTTTGAAAACGATTTTGAAATTCAATAATATATTGAGTTACTTCCTGTCTTAAAAAAATATTAAAATAGATATAAATACAGAGGATAAATTGAGATGCTATTTTATTAGGTAATTATTACAAAGGCGTTATCGTAGGTAGATAAGAAAAGAGTGAAAAATGCTTTCAAAACATTAGCCCAGTAAATATAGACCGAAAATTACCGTTTTAAGTTTTACCATTAAAGCTGATTATTAGTGTACAGGTGGTATAAGCGATGTACAAGACGATAAGGTGTATCCAAAGTATAAAATTGAATCTCGCATTGTATAAAAGTGAATTGAAACTGTCATTTTAACAACAATACTTTTTGGTATATATTTTTTTCTTCCGGATTTTACAACAAAATTGGCTCATTGATGACTATTGGACTGAGTGATACCGTACACGGTCACTTCCAACATGTACACGCGTTAAAAGTTACCGCGTGTGGGAAAAATGCAGATTTCTAACTTATCTTGGCAGGTAATCATATATTTCTTACTTCTGTCTTTTAACTGACAAATTTTGTGAGCAGCGCTGCTATTTGCATTGAGGTTAGGTTAGTATATCAATTAGGCAATCCAGTGACCTGTCAAATAAAATTCAATATGGCGACACAGGGCAAACAATAGTATATTATTAAACGAGCAATTTATGATAGCCATAATTCACGATGGGTGACGTTTGCGTCACGAGCCGCAGGCGAGGAGCGCAAGTCACCCAAGTGAATTATGGCCATAAATTGCGAGTAGAATACTATACTTTGTCGACGACACTTTATTTATTAATAAATAACAGTCAGTAGCCATTTGGCATATTACTAACCTCAAAATGTTGTGGCAGCTACTTCAAATAATTTGACATATATAGAGATGGGCGATACTGTAGAAAGTATCAATACAACGTACCGTTATAAATATATTGTTTTGAAATACTTAATATTAGAAAATATCGTTATGAAAAGTATCAATACTAAAAATTACAATATTTTATAGATACGATATATGTCAGAAACAAATTTCCTGAACAAAATACACAGATTTAATAGTTTATTTCATATTGTACCCCCATCTCTAGTCGGGAATTATGAACCCTAATACACTACAGTGTATTATGAACCATAATTTACGACAGTTGATATATGGGTACCATATACCTTTAGTTAGGAGGTAAAATATTTACTTATTATTAGGTGGTCGTGGACAATAGTATATTATTAAACGAGCAATTTATGATAGCCATAATTCACGATGGGTGACGTCACCCAAGTGAATTATGGCCATAAATTGCAAGTAGAATACTATACTTTGTCCACGACACTTAATTTATTTATTAATAAATAAAAGTCAGTAGCGATTTGGCATATTACTAACCTCAAAATGTTGTGGCAGCTACTTCAAATAATTTGACATATATAGAGATGGGCGATACTGTAGAAAGTATCAATACAACGTACCGTTATAAATATATTGTTTTAAAATACTTAATATTAGAAAATATCGTTATGAAAAGTATCAATACTAAAAATTACAATATTTTATAGATACGATATATGTCAGAGACAAATTTCCTGAACAAAATACACAGATTTAATAGTTTATTCCATATTGTACCCCCATCTCTAGTCGTGAATTATGAACCATAATACACTACAGTGTATTATGAACCATAATTCACGACAGTTGATATATGGGTACCATATACCTTTAGTTAGGAGGTAAAATATTGACTTATTATTAGGTGGTCGTGGGCAAATGTGATTTAATACATTGTAGACCGTGGATTTTGGTATACATAAGTGTTTATTTTGGAGAAAGGCGCTTTCATTTTGCTTTGGTGTCTCTATACTAATAATATACAATAAAAAGTTCAGTTTTATAAAACTTTTAAGCTGGGTATATCAATTTAGGACCAACTTTTGGTTGTGTACCTATATAAGAACATTATTTTTTTGTTAGTGGTTTTTAGACTATCAAGAATTATTATTTAATATTTACGGGTAAGTACACACTGACTAAAACATATACAATATTATAATGAAAGTGAAACTTTTATGAAATTGCTGGCATTAAAATTACACTTGCATGAATTGGAAGATATCACCTGCAGTATTTAACTTTTATGCTTACGGATTTCAGGAGTGAAACAACTACTTCACAATGCCAACAACTTGTGTATTGTAGTCGGTTGTGGGAGCCGTTCAAACCGAGACCAAGTAAGCTTTTTTAAGGTCCCAGCTGTTTTAGAGAACACATTTTTGGTGCACAAGAATGAATTAAGTAAGAAGCGTAGAGAAATGTGGTTAGCAGCAATCAATAGAGATGATTTAACAGAATCAAAAATCAAATGCCAGGCTGTATGTAGCAGGCATTTCGTTCAGTTTTGTTCAATAACAACATTTATAAAAACTAAGAAAAGTGTAACCAGCTTTCGTATATGTTTCCTGGCCCACATTATCAACTTCACTGTCCTCCTTGACTTGCCAAATTTCATAATCATATGCCTCCATTGACATATTATGATGAATTGTATTGAACACAAGCTAATGAATATTACAGCGCGAACCACAACCTGCAGCTGCAGTTGCAGAATATTGAATTTAGCAATTTATAGGGTGCTTGCTGTAAAAGTGTTGTTACTGGATCTACGGCATAATTTTGCAGCATCCAACACCATTTTTGGTGTTCTAAATCAATGCCTAACCAAGTTTGAATTTGGTAGTAGACACGATCGATATGTTGATAAGGTGCTGCACTTGAACGTAGAAGTGTATTTGGTCTGCGCCTTCTATCTCGAAGTATACGAAAGGTTTCGAATGAAATTTGTAGAGTATTTCATCTTCTATAATTTTTGTAAGTTTCTTTATCACCAGAATTAATTTTATTAATTCAATAATAATGTGCTCAATCTGAATTACGATTACCACCATTCCATAAATCACTTAGTATAATGCGATGAACAATATTGATGTAAGACATTATAAACAAACATTCATTTTTGTTTGCCGGTCCTGTAAATACGAATAGACTACTAAAAGCCACCCACCCAATGTATGTGTGTTTCTAGAAGCTACTTCGAAACAAGATCTAAGTTCAACAGCCTCCAACACCTCTCATATCGAGCTCTGAATCAACGTACTCCATAAATGACAATTTCATGAACGTACCTCAACTATGCCATTACCGACATTGTTAAATAGTGTAATACTGAGATATAAGTAATTTCAAAATGATAATAATGTACATTTAAACATTAATATCTATAGCATGTCTATTCAGTGCATTTTTTTTCACTTGTGAATGTTTGTTTGATTATAGAATTGAAAATAGCGCCCAGTTGTAGAAAATTGGTATACCTAGTACTTACTATACTACTTAAATTATGTACAAATTTGGCCCATTCCCGTTTATCTCCAGCCTTTAACTTCGCCTTCTGCCGATTTAGTCCACGTTCTATCAGGATTTACGCTACTGCATTATCCCAGGTTTTTCACCCTAACCTGATCGCCCCTAACTGATCCCTTCCTATGCTTCTTCCCATTTCGAATCCCTTCTTTTGATTCCCAAAACTTCTTTCAGATACTTCATCTCAACCGTTTGTAATTTTTTATTTGTCTTTTTCGTAAGAACCCAACTTTCATTCCCGTAAGTAAAAATGGTATTAAACACGGTTTAATAGACTGTCATTTTGGTTTTCTTCGACACTTCTTTCTTAAGTACTTAGTACGGTCATTTTAAATATAATTACAGAATAAGCTAAATATTTCCTGAAGTTTTCCGTCTATTATTCGTCTTTTATAACCATAAGCTGTAACAATAGTAGAAGGTTTGAACAGACCAAAAGCCCTATATTATGTTTTAAAGATTGTATAGCCGTATCAAAAGGAGGTTTGAAATTTTGTTTTATTTTAATATCAAAAATCTCTTACAGTGATCGAATTTGAAGTAGATAAATACCTTCCCAACAAATTTCATCAAAAATGCGATTGTAGGCTTTATCATTTACTAAGGAGGTCCAAGTAGTGTATTCTGTATCTGTAGTAGTAGGGAGGGTGACTGTAGGCTCACAGCACATAGGCCACATGTGACCCATTGTACATACTCCCGAGGAGTTGTCCTCCTAGGTCTTCGTCTATCCTGTCCTCCTCAGGAAGGTGGACAGGTCACTAGGAGACATCTTCTTCACATCGGCAGATGTAGGCCAAGACTCTCCGAACACACTCTCTTTTATCGACGATATCTCCGGACACTCGCATAAGACATGCCTGATAGTTTAATTTTTTTGCTCACACATCCTGCATAGAGGTGTGTCCACTAGCCCCATAGTATGGAGGTGTTTCCTCAGTTGAAAGTGGCCAAAAATCCTACAGTTAAACGTAGGTTTTTTCTGGTCATCGTCAAATATTTCGCCCTCAGGATAATATTGTTATCTGCCGAGGCATTAGCTAAATCTTGGTGGCACTCTAGTACTAGCCCCGATATAACACGTTGTCTGTTCAAGGCTAATAGGGCTTGTCTACTATCAGTGCAGATTGTTATGTTTTTGCCAGAAATTCCTTTTCTGGTTAGTTCTCTTGCGGCAATCGAGATACCAGCCAGTTCTGTTTGATCCACGCTGGTATTGTTTCCCATTCCCCACTTAATCCTTAGGCTTAGTGCTCTGGAGTAAACTCCACATCCTGAGTCTTCTTTTATTTTTGAGCCTTCTGTATACAGTGCTATTCAAAAGTCCCCTCCCCCCCCTCGTATCTTTTGAATGGCTCACTTACATTAATAAAATTGGGAGGGTGACAATAAAGTGTTGTAAACTTTTCTCCGAATGGTAACAGGTGACGTAATAGTAATAGATGACGTCACAGTGCCACTCTGGCCAATAATTTTAAATAGGACCTAATGGCAAGTGATATCTCGTTTGAAAGGCATTGACATTGGCTACAAAGTCATATTAATTTATTTTGGATTTAAACTCATTTTGACGGATCAATTAAATAAATACCAAAATTATTGAAATTATTTTTTTTAATTTAATTGATCAAATATCAACAATGGATTCTTTTAGCAAGTGTTCGAAATGTGCTCTGTCTACTTCCTGACAGTAATACATTCTATTAGTGAACTTTGGTCGTACTCGTTCGAATGTGTCAGCTGAAATTGCATTGCATTCTTCAATAATTCTTTCTTTTAAAACGCCGATGCTATCTGGTGCCGTAGTATAAACCTTGGATTCCAAGTAGGTACTCCCATAAAAAAAAATCTAATGGTGTCAGATCTGGTGACCGAGGTGGCCATTCTATAGGACCTCGCCGGCCGATCCATCTACCTCGATATTCTTCATCCAGGTAACGTCTTACTGCACCATAATAATGTGCAGGAGCACCATCTTGTTGAAATGTTATTTCCAGATGGCCGAATTCATCTGGATTATTTTCCAGAATTTCAAGAATTAACGGTTCAATTGCATTTTGCTACATCTCCAGATACACTTCACCGCTTAAATTTAAATTTAGGAAGACAAGACCAACTATGTGGTTTCCCAAAATACCTGCCCAAACATTGACTTTTTCTGGAAATTGGGTATGTTGTTCACGAAAGGTGTGAGGATTTGTGTCACTCCAATACCTTACATTTTGTGTATTCACATTTCCATTGAGGCAAAACGTACTTTCGTCACTAAAACAAATTGTTTTTGTGTAATGTGGGTTTTGTCATTCATTCACAGAATTCAAGTCTTCCGACGGAGTCGTCATCCGAAAGGTGGTGCACCATTTTTAACTTGTATGGATGACATTTATTTTTAGCCAACACTCTCTGTACTGTACTTTTACTCACTCCACAGATAGACGCAACTTTAGTTGAAGAGAAAGTAGGGTTTACTACCATTTCAGCAGCTATATCAATTTTTTTATCATCACTAAATGTTGGTCGACCAGATCGTTTGGCATCTTGAACAGTACCTGTTGCTTCAAACTTGTGAAGAAGCTCCCTCAAATAAGTTCTCGAGATAAGGCGATCTGAGTATCTCTCATTAAATAAACGTTCCGCTTCATGGAGATTCTTACTAGATTCACCAATTATTAAGATAGCTGCTACTTTGTCGGCTTGAGTACGTACCATTTTGCCTATGTAAACTCTCAAGCGTCTCGTTAAACAATAATAAAATTAAATATTCAAGCTATTTAGAAAAACTTTGCAAAGCAGCAAATACTATTAAATTAAAATCGTCAATTTTTTGACAACTCACCAGAGGCGGACTGAAAAATCTTCAATATTCAAATGTGAAATAATGAATTTGGTATTTATTCAATTTACCTATCCGTCAAAATTAGTTTAAACGCAAACAAAAGTAATATCGCTATGTAGCAAATGTCAATGCCTTTCAAACGAGATATCGCTTGCCATAAGGTCCTATTTGAAATTATTGGCCAGAGTGGCACTGTGACGTAATCTATTACTATTACGTCACCTGTTACCATTCGCGATGTTTACAACACTTTATTTTCACCCTTCAAGTTTTATTAATGTAAGTGTAGCCGTTCAAAAGATACGATGGGGGGAGGGGACTTTTGAATAGCACTGTATATGCGTATTGCATTTGCAGCATCTGACTCTGTGTTCTGTTTCATTTGTATTTTTGTATTTTGTTAAGAATACACAACTTTGTAAACAAATAACAAAATACATAGTTGTGTATTCTCAACAGTTTACTAAAAATCGTTTAGTTGCAACTTGCAAGGTGCAGTGTGCAGTCTATTGTGAATTATAGTTTGGTTATGGGAAGAGCCGCGGAAACGCCGAAGAGTCGGTTCTTTAGCAGTTAATAAAGAAAACATTAGTGTTTAATTGTTTTCATTCATTTACAGACAAACATTTATGTAAAAGTGTTGTTGACAAGTGGAATTAGTTAGTAGTACGATTGGTGTTGGGAAATCTACGATTCACATTTATTAAAGAAGAGAAATGTGGCGAAATTTAAACAGCACTAGAGCTTTACTCTAGAAAAACCAAAATTTCAAATAGAAAATCATTTGAAAGAAGCACTTTGAAGAAAAGTACATGCGTTCTAAAAGGAGTGATACCAATGCTTTATTATTTTAATACTCTCTAATTCATAAAAATAGACATCAGATAAGGTAGGAGAATGATAAAAAATGAAGTCCCGTTTATAATAGCGTTCATATACGAATTCAATTTACGAGTAATTTGACTCTTACACGTTGAAAATTCCAATATTATCTGTGAATTGTATTTTATGTCTGAATTCGATCTCTATAACCTTCACGATTCACATTACATAGCTTTGGAATTGATTTATATCACGAAAATTAACTCTACTTATTTTGTTCAGACTCTCGCTATTAATTTCAATAGGCTTTAAAAATTTGATGCACTCCACCCTACACTATACTTGATATACAGACATACACACCTGTGGATGTAATACAAGTAACTATTATAAAGTAAACCAAGCCAAGCTATTCAAACTTTTTTTACATAATTGAAGTAGGTATTTCTCCAATATCCAATATGTCCACTTATAAGTCTTAGTCTTCGAGACCAGCTGAATTCCTGAATCTCAATCTCAATCACGGGTACAATGAGGTGACAATTGATAGTTAACCAAGCCAAGAGTGGCACTGTGACATCATCTATTACTATTACGTCACCTGTTACCATTCGTAGAGAAGTTTACAACACTTTATTTTCACCCTCCAAATTTTATTAATGTAAGTGTAGCCGTTCAAAAGATACGAGGGGGGGAGGGGACTTTTGAATAGCACTGTATAGGGGATATTATATATTTTTTCTACTAGTCAATTATAACAATAGTCCCACCTCACATTCTTCCGAAAGAAATAAATTGCTATCTACCAAACTACATATTATACATAATGTGAAATTTGATTTAACCTACCGGAAATATTTAATACTTTTATACCGCCTACGTTTTGTTCTATAATAATACCCATTGTTTCCAGATACAGATATAATATATTGTTTAGTATTTTAAAACTATTCTTTGATTCAACTATATTATTTTTATTACCTATCTACTATAACCTTCGAATATGTTTATTATTAAGAGGAGTTGACAAAAATATTAAAACTAAAAGATAGCTTTTTGAAATTGTCTATCAAAGTGAATAATAATATAGTAAATGTAGAAGCATTGAAAAGATCATTAATTTATTCTTTATGGTTCGAACCTCTTTCAAACGAATCCTGTAACTCATTCATGGTTTTTTAGAGATTATCGGTTCTACGCCATGAAGCTTAAGTGTATTAATATATTTTTTTTAAAAATTTCAATATCTGTCAAATTTTAAACAATTTGCCGAAAAATGGCATGTTTACCTCGTAGGGAAAGTAACATTTCTAAACTCTGTGCTGCTAAGTTTCGGCTTGTGCATCAGCTTAGCATTCTTCACAGTTGTCCAGGAATGCTAGGCTTTTACTACTGGGTGAATAATGTACTATTTCCATGCAGTAAAGTGTCAAAATAGTATTAAAATTCATACAAAAAAGGTAAGCCATTCTCGTGTCATATTCTGTAGTTATTTTGTTAAATTATCTTTCAGTTAGTGAAAATAATAATAAAGAAATAATGATCAAATTAAATTCAATTATTGGAAGCATGGAAAATTTTATTAAATGAAAAGTATTATGAGTAAATAAACTTTTTAGTTGGTAAATCGTTGGACTTTAAATTCAGCATAAGTACTTGAATGTTTCAAAATAATATTAAGTGTTGCAATAATATATTTATAATCTACACGTATCAATCAACAAATACCGATATATCGATTACAAAGACTATTACCCGATTATACATGTACATGTATACATTTCAAAATGTCCGAAGAAACGTTTTTATTACTTAAAATGATATTGATACTGACAATTATTGCTGCAATTATCGTTTATAAAACTTTTAATTCGCGGTTTTTAATACGCGTTAGCGGTTGAATCAGAAACAAAAGCCTTTCTACGTGGAACTATCAAATAAGTATACAGGGTGTAATAGGAGCCTTGGTTTTGGAGTAATAGGTCTCTAAAGCTTAGAAGCAAAAACTTTTTTGTACATAATTTTTAAACTATACATTAAAGTACTATGACTTAAAAAGTTCACTTGATATGAACCGTTATCATGTAATCGTATCTTGAACATTGAAGTGTTTTTTTAATTATGTAACTTCCACAAAAATTAATATTTAAATATTATAAAATATACAAACGGTTCCTTTGCCAACAATTTATAAGGAGAGCAGGAGAGTTTTTTAGATGGAATTTAATTTCTTTAGAAAAAGGGTAGGTATAGAAACATTTTTTCAGATTGATGATTGATGTATTAAATAAAAATTGCGACAATTTTTAAAAAAACCATCAGTCATCAGTCACTAGGATAGCTATTTTAATATTAAAGGTTTTAATTTTCACCACAACTCTTTTTGTTATCAAAAATGATAATTTCAGATTTAAAAAAATATTGATATTTTTGGTCCAGTCTAATATTATAAAACCAATTTAAATTAGCCAAATTTTGTTTCGCTGTTTCTTATGGATAAGATCCTAGAGCAGGGCAGCAGATAATCAGGGACGTCGAAATCACTAGTTATGAAACAGAAGGATTAATGGGCGGGGGGAGGTCAAGAAAATGAAACGACTAAAAGTACATCAAATAAGTTTTCAAAATGAAGCTAACTGTTTCTAAAGAATTCCACTTTATTGAAAAAATTATTTTTATATTATTTTGATATTTAAAATATCATGGCAGACCATCTAGCTAAAGAAGGCTCTAAAGGAACCTTCACAGGTCCGCAACCGTTCTGTGGAATCACAAAGGATTACATAGGAGGGGAAAGTCGGGAACTGGCTGCTTAAGGAGCACCAAATCAAATAAAGGCTGACACAAGGACACCTCTATACTAAGAGTCTACTGAATAAGTTAGACAAGGAACTCTCGTCCAGGCTGCTGAAACTGGGTAAAAGCGTTGAATGATAAGTAGTTAATTTTTCACTCAACGGTAAAAGAAATTTGGAGACAGTTACCGACTTGATGACTGGACAATGTACCCTGAGGAAGCATTTGCACGGGATGGGTAAGGCTAGTGAGCCTATGTGCAGAAAATGTGAACTTTACGATGAAACACCTACTCTGCTTTTGTGGGAACTTACAAGGACTCAGACGAAAGCACTTTGAAGTGGAAATAACACAACCATCACAAGTACTGAAGATCTCTCCAGATAAATTGGTGGCTTATAAATATAGAAGACACGAAGCTTCTGGAATGGAAGTAGGTAGATAACATGGGTAATAGTACAAAGATTCAGTTCAAGTGCCTGGGCTGTTAAGAAACATAAACAGACAATATTACAAAATTAATCGTTTTCTTTTTCAATATATCTGTTTATGCATAGTAGTTGTTGTATACGTAACTATGCTGACAATGTCAGTCATTTTTGAAAGTTGATTCATTTTTACACATTTCAAATCTCTCTGATTAATTTTGAATGTAATTAATGAAAATAAATGTATACTCAAAGAATATGGTCAATCATCATTGATTAGCCCGAGGTTAAACATAATTTATTGGTCCTTCGAGCCGGATAAGCGAAATAATAAATCAAATTGTCCTTTAAAAAATAGTGAGGTTAACGCGACATCCAGTGCTGTATCAGGAAGCTTGACAAGCAAAGCGGCCGGTGTCTGTGAAAAGGTTTTACCATCATTGGTAAGTGACATTATATTTCATTATATCTTTTACTCTGAGCAACAATGGCTGAAGAACAATTAAGGGTTCTAAAGGTTAAAAGGGGAGTGGTAAAAAGAAAACTTACTAGGATTAAGAGTTATTTTGATACTGCTAAAGATAATGAGGTTTGCAAAAAGTTAATTACAGAAATTGAAGTTAGATTAGAAAAAGTTTCACCTTTGTATAATGAATTTCATGAAGTTCAGGAGCAAATTGAATTATTAGAAGATAGTAATGATGATGAAATTAAAAACTTTGAAGAATGTTATTTTGAGCTTGTTAGTTCAATGCAATCATTTTGCGAAATTTTTAAAATGGAAAATGAAGATAGTGCGTCTACTAATAATGAATCAATTCAATGTGGAAAGTTGAATCAGGGAGGTAATATTCAGGCATTGGTTAAATTACCACCTATTAAACTACCTATATTTGATGGCCATTATGATTCATGGCTTGAGTTCAAAGACTATTTTCTTGCATTAGTACACAATAATGACTCGCTCACAGATATTCAACGGTTTTATTATTTAAGATCATCCCTTGAAATGGATGCTCAACAAATAATAAAATCTATAGAGGTTTTGTCAGCTAATTACAAAATAGCTTGGCAAATTTTGGCAGAGCGCTACGAGAATAAAAAATTAATTATACATAATCATTTAAAGGCAATCTTTGACCACCCTAGTATTAATCACGAATCATATTCTGAATTGAGAAACTTATTTGATAACGTCACAAAACACTTACGCTCATTAAATAGTCTAGGTTTGGATACACAAAGTTGGGATAGTATAATTATATTTATAATGTGTTCTAAATTTGATTCTACCACAAGAAGGGAGTGGGAATGCTTTAAACATGAAAATGATTTACCAAACATGACGGATCTAAATAAGTTTCTTAAAGAAAAATGCGAAATGTTAGAAAGGCTGCAAATAACTACAAGTGATAGAAACTTCAATAATAAAACAAAGGTTCGAAATATTAATAGCCGTAGTTTTGCGTCTTTTGAAGGACGTTCAAATGTTAAATGTTACTTTTGTCAAAAAGAGCATCCAATTTATAAATGTGATGCCTTTTTAAAATTAAATGTTAATGACAGAATTTCGGCTGCAAAAAGGCTTAATTTATGTTTAAATTGTTTAAGGGATTCACATCCTGCATGGAAATGTAAACTGCAAAAATGCATTAAATGTCACAAACTACATAATTCGTTATTGCATTTAAATAATTCGTCAAACAATATAAGTCTAAAACAACGTCTAGCACCAGTGCAAATAGCCCACCTCAACTAACAATCGATCAAAATGATTTCCACGACAATAGTGTAGAAAAGGCAAAGGATGATGGAAATCCAATACAAGATGGGGAGAACTGAGAACTTAGCTTGCCATGCGTTGTCACGACTAACAGTCGACACTGTCAAGTCTTATGATATTTCGGAGGTTTTATTGTCGACGGTTTTAATAAGAGTCGTAAACGGAAATAAATCAGTTGTTTGTCGCGGACTATTGGATAGCGGCTCTCAGAGTAATTTTATTACTGAGAGAATATGTAAAATGTTAGACTTAGAATACAAAAAGGTGGAACATGTAGTTAAGGGCGTAGGAGAGGCTTTGGCAAAGATTAATAATGAAGTTAAGGTTACGTTAAATTCTTGTCAAGGAAATTTTACTATTAAGACCAATTGTTTAGTTCTACCTAATATAACAGGAAAGTTACCGATTAAATCTTTTAATAAAGATATGTTGAAAATTCCTTCAGAATTAAAATTAGCGGATCCAGATTTTAATGTATCCAGTGATATAGATTTGTTGCTTGGATCTAGCATATTTTGGTCAGTTTTAATATCAGGTAATAAAAAATTGGGTCCGAATATGCCTATTCTCCAAAATACTAAATTTGGTTGGGTGATCGCGGGGAATTTATATCTTAATTCATTGAAGAGTCAAAATTCGTTTACATTTTTTACTGGTAATACTTATGATAATTTGATAAATAATGAAGTAGTGAAATTCTGGGAGGTTGAAGAATTGAGTCCAGTTAAAAAAATACTTTCAAATGAAGAAATGTATTGTGAGAATTATTTTGAAGAAACCGTTAAAAAAGATCCTTCGGGAAGATATATAGTTTTTTTTTTTCTTTTTTTTTCCTTCGGAGCCGTCCTTTCGCCGGTACCACCTCAGCCTCCTGGGCTTATTGTGGATACTCCTAGTGTTCTGACTACAACCTATTCAGCCAATCCGTTCCCTGTATTAGCTCATACAGGTTCTTAGCTGGTTGATTGTAGAAGTCTTCTGGAGTCATTTGGGTTCTACCATAAAGTTTCTGCCTTCTGTGGTCCAGCGATTCACAGTTGCATAGTATATGCAGAGCTGTTTCGGTATCCTTTTTGCATCTTCTGCATGTAAGGTCTCCGTTGTACAGCCCTATTTTGTTTAGGTGCTCCTTTGTGGGAAAGTGTACCGTAAGTAGCCCGGTAGTGGTGCGCAGTTTGTTCCTGCTCATTGAGAGCAGTTCTTTCGCTACTTTTTCTGATGGTTCTTTTATGAATTTCTTTCCATGTATTTGCCCAGTCGTATTCTTCCAGTATTTCTTGTGTTGTTCTTTCAACCACCCTTTTAACCATGACCTCGTTAAGCATCTGGGGATGCCCACAGCAGGTTCGGGTCCGTTCATCAGAGTTGACGATCCTACTCTTGCGAGTTCGTCAGCTTTTTCATTGCCTGCGATTCCTTTATGACCTGGTACCCACTCCAGTGTTACACTGTTCCGAGTCGCCAGTCTTCTAAGTTCTTCGCCGCATTCCCATACTAGCCGAGATGTCACCCTATAGCTCTGAAGTGCTTTAAGGGCGGCTTGGCTGTCGCTGTAGATCCTGATCTGCCTGTTGTTGTAGGCTCTCATACTGTTAGCCCTTGCACACGCAAGTATTGCATAAACCTCTGCTTGGAATACAGAGGCGTATTTTCCTAGCGAGACGATTCCTTCATATTTGCTCGTCTTGCTGTATATGCCCGCTCCGGTGCCGAGTTCATTTTTAGATCCGTCTGTATACCAGATCAGTTCATTCGCTCTACTAAGTGGTGGTGCGTTCTCTTCCTCAAGCTCCTTTCGATCTTTGATGACAATCTCGAAGTTCTTGCGAAAGATATATTTGGTAGTCATTTGGTCTGTTGGCATTTTGAAAATGTCATCACCCACCTGCCTTATCTCTGTGTGTCCTCTCCCATGTGCCACATCATGGTCTAGTGCTTTTTCCAGTCGGGTTAGTGCTGCCCTTGCTTCACACATTATGACATAATGTAGTGGAGGAAGGTCTAGCATTGTTTCCAGCGCCGCTGTAGTAGTAGTCCTCATTGCCCCTGTAATGCCAGTGCATGCAAGTCTTTGCACCTTGCTTAGTTTTAGCATAGCAGAGGATTGTCTGGTCTTTGGCCAACATATAGTTAGAATTCTATTTAAAGAATCATTAACAGAATTGGGCGACTCTAAAACTATGGCGTTGCATAGATTTGATTTGTTAGAAAAAAGGTTAAATAAAAACGTAGAGCTAAAGAATTTATATGTTAATTTTATGAAAGAGTATATTGACTTAGGACATATGTCTGAGATAGATTTTAACAATGATAATGGATTTTTTTTGCCACATCATGCGGTTGTAAAACAGTCTAGCTTGACAACTAAATGTCGCGTAGTTTTTGATGGTTCCGCAAAGTCAAGCTCAGGTCTTTCTATAAATGATGTGCAGTATATTGGACCATCTCTTCAACAAGACATATTTTCAATTCTCATGAGATTTCGTTTACATAAATACGTTTTAAGTAGTGACATATCAAAAATGTACCGTCAAGTTTTTGTAGACAAGGATGAGCGTCAATTTCAAAAGATTATTTGGCGAATAGATCCAAAAGATGAATTAAAATGTTATGAGTTGAATACTGTGACGTACGGTACTGCGTCAGCGCCATACCTTGCGGTTAAAAGTCTATTACATGCTGCGGAAGACTATAAAAATAAATATCCATTGGCCTCCAAAATAATTAGGCGTGATTTCTATATGGATGACTTATTAACTTCTGCTGATTCTAAAGATGAAATTACTAAAATACAAAGGGATGTCTCAAAAATTTTGAGTGATTCAGGTTTTGAATTACGAAAATGGCTTTGCAATGACTCAAATATTGTGAAAGACTTTGAAATTAATAATCAGTTAGATGTTGCCATACTTCCAATAGGTGAGCAAAATAAAACATTAGGAATATACTGGGATCCGCATAATGATTTTATCAGATATAAGATTAACATTGATTTTACCATTCAACCATGTCAGTGGAACAAGCGTAGTATTCTTTCTGTAATTTGTCAGATTTACGATCCTTTAGGACTACTTGGTCCAATTGTGATAAATGCAAAATTAATTATGCAAGATCTCTGGAAAAGAAAGTTTGAATGGGATCAAGAGTTACCACCGGATTTTGATGAAAATTGGTTACATTTTTATAGCAGTTTAAATTCTTTAAATGATTTAAAAATCCCACGTCACACAAGTATTTCAGATTATGTTAGTATTGAGCTGCATGGTTTTAGTGACGCATCTACAAAGGCTTATGGTTGTTGTATTTATATAAGATGTTTGACGTCATCTGGTAACTATATATCTAATTTACTATGCGCAAAATCACGAGTTGCACCGTTAAAACTTCTGAGTCTTCCACGACTAGAACTTTGTGCGGCAGTCTTACTATCAAATTTATTAAAAAAGGCTACTGATCATTTAGAAATACCATTAAATAGTATTTACTGTTGGACAGATTCCACAATTTGTTTATGTTGGATAAAAGAGGAACCAAGTAAATGGAAGCAATTTGTAGCCAATCGAGTCCAAGAAATACAGATTCTGACAAGTATTAGTTATTGGAATCATGTTCGATCAGAACATAATCCCGCGGATTTATTATCAAGAGGGGTTTCGGTAGACAATTTGAAAAGTAGTAATTTATGGTGGTTTGGGCCAGAATGGCTTCTCCACAAAGACAGTGAATGGAATATTCTAAATTTTGAACCATGTCAAAATTTACCAGAAGCAATAACTATTACTTGTATATACCTAACTGTAAATAGTTTCAATTTAATTAACTATTTGTTAGACCGTTTTTCGTCTTTTAATAAATTTTTAAGGATATTAGGATATATTTTAAGATTTAAAAACAATTGCAAGGCTAGTTTATTGGAAAGAAAGGATGGTGGACTTAAACCCGATGAAATTGAAGCAGCTCTATCATTAGCAATAAAATCAGTTCAAAAAGAATGTTTTCCTAACGAATATAAGAATCTAATTAATAATAAAGACATACCAAACAAAAGTCGAATTCTTTCTTTAAACCCCTTCATTCATGAAGATTTAATGAAAGTTGGTGGTCGCTTAAAAAATAGTAACATTCCTTTTAACTGTAAACATCAAATTATTTTGCCGAACAATCACAATTTAACAAAAAGGATTCTAATTAATGAACATGAACGTTTGCTTCATTGTGGCACTCAACAATTGATTTTTCCCATAAGGCAAAAATACTGGCCTATTTCAGCACGAAGTTGCTGTAAATATGTTATCAATAGATGTGTACGTTGTTTTAAAGCCAAGCCAAAGATCTTGAATTATTTAATGGGTGATTTACCTCATTGTCGAGTAAATGGATTTTCTGTATTTCAAAACGTAGGTACAGATTATGGAGGTCCATTTCTTATTAAGGATCGAAAAACTAGAGGTGCTAAGCTGACGAAAGCCTATATTTGCCTTTTTGTTTGTATGAGTACTAAGGCTGTCCACATTGAATTGGTGTCGGATCTTACAACCAATGCTTTTCTGGCAAGTATTAAAAGATTTATTAGTAGGA
>CAJUYH010005955.1:21623-32776 GCA_910591685.1 Galerucella tenella
TTAAGATCATCCCTGGAAATGGATGCTCAACAAATAATAAAATCTATGGAGGTTTCGTCAGCTAATTACAAAATAGCTTGGCAAATGTTGGCAGAGCGCTACGAGAATTTATTGTCGACGGTTTTAATAAGAGTCGTAAACGGAAATAAATCAGTTGTTTGTCGCGGACTATTGGATAGCGGCTCTCAGAGTAATTTTATTACTGAGAGAATATGTAAAATGTTAGACTTAGAATACAAAAAGGTGGAACATGTAGTTAAGGGCGTAGGAGAGGCTTTGGCAAAGATTAATAATGAAGTTAAGGTTACGTTAAATTCTTGTCAAGGAAATTTTACTATTAAGACCAATTGTTTAGTTCTACCTAATATAACAGGAAAGTTACCGATTAAATCTTTTAATAAAGATATGTTGAAAATTCCTTCAGAATTAAAATTAGCGGATCCAGATTTTAATGTATCCAGTGATATAGATTTGTTGCTTGGATCTAGCATATTTTGGTCAGTTTTAATATCAGGTAATAAAAAATTGGGTCCGAATATGCCTATTCTCCAAAATACTAAATTTGGTTGGGTGATCGCGGGGAATTTATATCTTAATTCATTGAAGAGTCAAAATTCGTTTACATTTTTTACTGGTAATACTTATGATAATTTGATAAATAATGAAGTAGTGAAATTCTGGGAGGTTGAAGAATTGAGTCCAGTTAAAAAAATACTTTCAAATGAAGAAATGTATTGTGAGAATTATTTTAATGAAACCGTTAAAAAAGATCCTTCGGGAAGATATATAGTTAGAATTCCATTTAAAGATTCATTAACAAAATTGGGCGACTCTAAAACTATGGCGTTGCATAGATTTGATTTGTTAGAAAAAAGGTTAAATAAAAACGTAGAGCTAAAGAATTTATATGTTAATTTTATGAAAGAGTATATTGACTTAGGACATATGTCTGAGATAGATTTTAACAATGATAATGGATTTTTTTTGCCACATCATGCGGTTGTAAAACAGTCTAGCTTGACAACTAAATGTCGCGTAGTTTTTGATGGTTCCGCAAAGTCAAGCTCAGGTCTTTCTATAAATGATGTGCAGTATATTGGACCATCTCTTCAACAAGAAATATTTTCAATTCTCATGAGATTTCGTTTACATAAATACGTTTTAAGTAGTGACATATCAAAAATGTACCGTCAAGTTTTTGTAGACAAGGATGAGCGTCAATTTCAAAAGATTATTTGGCGAATAGATCCAAAAGATGAATTAAAATGTTATGAGTTGAATACTGTGACGTACGGTACTGCGTCAGCGCCATACCTTGCGGTTAAAAGTCTATTACATGCTGCGGAAGACTATAAAAATAAATATCCATTGGCCTCCAAAATAATTAAACGTGATTTCTATATGGATGACTTATTAACTTCTGCTGATTCTAAAGATGAAATTACTAAAATACAAAGGGATGTCTCAAAAATTTTGAGTGATTCAGGTTTTGAATTACGAAAATGGCTTTGCAATGACTCAAATATTGTGAAAGACTTTGAAATTAATAATCAGTTAGATGTTGCCATACTTCCAATAGGTGAGCAAAATAAAACATTAGGAATATACTGGGATCCGCAGAATGATTTTATCAGATATAAGATTAACATTGATTTTACCATTCAACCATGTCAGTGGAACAAGCGTAGTATTCTTTCCGTAATTTGTCAGATTTACGATCCTTTAGGACTACTTGGTCCAATTGTGATAAATGCAAAATTAATTATGCAAGATCTCTGGAAAAGAAAGTTTGAATGGGATCAAGAGTTACCACCGGATTTTAATGAAAATTGGTTACATTTTTATAGCAGTTTAAATTCTTTAAATGATTTAAAAATCCCACGTCACGCAAGTATTTCAGATTATGTTAGTATTGAGCTGCATGGTTTTAGTGACGCATCTACAAAGGCTTATGGTTGTTGTATTTATATAAGATGTTTGACGTCATCTGGTAACTATATATCTAATTTACTATGCGCAAAATCACGAGTTGCACCGTTAAAACTTCTGAGTCTTCCACGACTAGAACTTTGTGCGGCAGTCTTACTATCAAATTTATTAAAAAAGGCTACTGATCATTTAGAAATACCATTAAATAGTATTTACTGTTGGACAGATTCCACAATTTGTTTATGTTGGATAAAAGAGGAACCAAGTAAATGGAAGCAATTTGTAGCCAATCGAGTCCAAGAAATACAGATTCTGACAAGTATTAGTTATTGGAATCATGTTCGATCAGAACATAATCCCGCGGATTTATTATCAAGAGGGGTTTCGGTAGACAATTTGAAAAGTAGTAATTTATGGTGGTTTGGGCCAGAATGGCTTCTCCACAAAGACAGTGAATGGAATATTCTAAATTTTGAACCATGTCAAAATTTACCAGAAGCAATAACTATTACTTGTATAACTGTAAATAGTTTCAATTTAATTAACTATTTGTTAGACCGTTTTTCGTCTTTTAATAAATTTTTAAGGATATTAGGATATATTTTAAGATTTAAAAACAATTGCAAGGCTAGTTTATTGGAAAGAAAGGATGGTGGACTTAAACCCGATGAAATTGAAGCAGCTCTATCATTAGCAATAAAATCAGTTCAAAAAGAATGTTTTCCTAACGAATATAAGAATCTAATTAATAATAAAGACATACCAAACAAAAGTCGAATTCTTTCTATAAACCCCTTCATTCATGAAGATTTAATGAAAGTTGGTGGTCGCTTAAAAAATAGTAACATTCCTTTTAACTGTAAACATCAAATTATTTTGCCAAACAATCACAATTTAACAAAAAGGATTCTAATTAATGAACATGAACGTTTGCTTCATTGTGGCACTCAACAATTGATTTTTTCCATAAGGCAAAAATACTGGCCTATTTCAGCACGAAGTTGCTGTAAATATGTTATTAATAGATGTGTACGTTGTTTTAAAGCCAAGCCAAAGATCTTGAATTATTTAATGGGTGATTTACCTCATTGTCGAGTAAATGGATTTTCTGTATTTCAAAACGTAGGTACAGATTATGGAGGTCCATTTCTTATTAAGGATCGAAAAACTAGAGGTGCTAAGCTGACGAAAGCCTATATTTGCCTTTTTGTTTGTATGAGTACTAAGGCTGTCCACATTGAATTGGTGTCGGATCTTACAACCAATGCTTTTCTGGCAAGTATTAAAAGATTTATTAGTAGGAGAGGCAAACCTTGCAACATTTATTCTGATAACGGCTCGAATTATATAGGTGCAAACAAAGAATTAAATGCTGTTTACGAATTTTTAGAGAGTCACTCTAAAGATATAGCTCAAGGTCTCTTGACAGAAAAAATTAAATGGCATTTTATTCCTGCAAGCTCTCCTACATTTGGGGGTTTATGGGAGGCAGGAATAAAGAGCGTGAAGTTTCACTTAAAAAGGGTAATGGGTTGTAAATCTATGACATTTGAAGAATTCTGTACATTGTTGCATCAGGTAGAAGGTATTTTGAACTCTCGACCGCTTTGCGCTATGTCTAGCGATCCTGATGATAACACAGCCTTGACGCCAGCCCACTTTTTAATTGGACGCACCTTGACAATGCTGCCAGAGATTGACATCACCCATGTTCCTGAGAACCGTCTTGACAAATGGCAATCGATACAGTTGATGGTTCAACAATTATGGTCTAGATGGCAGCTAGAGTACCTGAACGAGCTCCAGACGAGATAGAAATGGAAAACCAACTGCCACCAAATGTTAAAAATGGGATCTATGGTCTTGGTTAAGGATGACAAGGCTCCTCCACTTCAATGGCCTCTTGAACGCGTTACAGTTATGCACCCAGGTCCAGATGGGATCACCAGGGTAGTGTCACTCAAGGTGCGCGGTAGTGAAATTAAAAGAGCACTCAATCGTGTATGTGTTTTGCCTATAGACAGTTGATTCTAAACACTAAAAAAAATAAACTATATATTTCGTAGATTTAACCATTGTTATACATCAATTGGAATTTAATAATTTGAAAGGTTTAAAGAGAACTTATATATTCTTGTGACCTTTATCGAATATTTCCATTTAATAATATGTTTTATAGGTAGTTGCATATAACTTTTTTTGTATGAAACTGTATGCTGCCTGTTAATCTTTATATTTGTTTTGAAAGAACTGTGTCCTTTCAAGGCGGGCGGCATGTTTATGCATAGTAGTTGTTGTATACGTAACTATGCTGACAAAGTCAGTCATTTTTGAAAGTTGATTCATTTTTACACATTTCAAATCTCTCTGTTTAATTTTGGATGTAATTAATGAAAATAAATGTATACTCAAAGAATATGGTCAATCATCATTGATTAGCCCGAGGTTAAACAGGGGGAACCACACTTGAAGCACGATCCTCGTGGCCTCTTGGGTTTTCCACATTCACTTATTCTGTGACCATCTTGACCACAATTAAAACACTTTAACCCTAGCGCCCTCCCTCGGCTCGCACTATCACTATTCGGAACTCCGGCACTTTGACGATGTTGGTTTTCTCTAAATCCGCTCCCACTAGCGCCATCTCTCGATACGTTGTTCATTATTGAAAATAATTCTTCCAACGAATTCGTCGAACTGATCATCATCTTTGCATAAAGTTTTATCTTCAAAGCCGTCGATCACATAAAAAAGCATTTCACTTTCAGGCACTTCCGCTTGATTTCCCAACAAAACTTTGTCGTGAAAGTAACTTGAAAAGCTCTCGAATTTTTTCCACTTCCTTCTTTCCATTATTCTTCTTAAGGTAACTGGATCTACAGTCGGCATATACATTCTTCCTAGTTCGGCTTTTAGTGAATTCCATTCCATTATCACGTGATCCGTTTTACTATGATACCACTTTAGCGCGTGGCCCCTCAATTTTCCAACAACGAGCAATTTCAAAGTCTCGTCCGGAACATTGTACGTTCTCTGAACTGAATCGACTCGTTCTAGCCATACTTTAACGTTTTGCTGCTTGTCTTCAGATCCATGGAATTCAGGCAAGAGCGCGGACAGCTCCTTATTCGTAATTCGCAAGCTACTGTCGTCTCTTCTACAATTTCTACCTTGATCATAGGCTAAAATTGCTTGGACCGTCGTCTGAACTATATCTTCCACACTAACTTGAGTATTGTTACCGCCGTTCTCCGTTTCTACGGGAGTTTCAGCTCTTGAATTTTCGGCCATGCTTCAGATCTGGTTAATAATCTATCAGTATTTCGGTCATCCGGCTTTTTTATCCCACTTCTGAGTGTTGTAGGCAGCGTTGCCAGACGTCCCGATTTTCGCGGGACGTCCCGAAATTTCAACAAAATAATATTGTCCCGCGCGGGACAACGAATGTCCCGATTTTATAATCACATTGTTCATACAGAAATATTTCAATCAAAAACGTGGTAGAGTAATTAAAAATTACTTATTTACCCTAATCGAAACTTACTGCAGTCGATAAAACTGCCCATTCCTATGCCTTCGTGCGTCCTTTTTGTTTTCCATTCAGGAGAGTCAGCTTTGCGCTTTGTGCGTGAACGTGTGAATGCCGTGAGCTGTACGTAATATTCCGTTTTGTAGGCCATAGTCAGATTTACTATAAAGTGTAAATGTAAGTATATAATTCAGTTACCTAATAACGTTAAGTAGGTATTATTGTTTTTGTTTTTATGATGGGGTGGATTTGTAATATTTACATAGGTTAGGTACTAGTACTAGTACTGTTCAAAGAATAGAGATGTGAAATACTGTTTTATTTTTTAAGATGAGTGGCAGTTCGAATTTGAATCCTGGCGTGAGCAACGAGAGCTCCAAAAAAAAATTAAAACTAGAAGAAAAACGACTAACGAAATATAACATTGCTTGGGAGAATAGTTATAATTGGCTGTCCAAATCAAAAAATGAGCATAATGCATTCTGTAAATTATGTAAAAAATAATTCAGTATTTCTCATGGTGGTGTAAATGACGTTCTCAGGCATTCAAAAGGTTGTGGTCATTAAAAAATAGTTTCTTCGCGTTCATCTAATTCTCTGATGAGTTACTTCGCTAAGGGGAGTACGTCTGATCTGGATTTGGAAAACAACCTTAAAGTAGCCGCTGCGGAAATATCTTCTGTTTATCACACTGTGAAACACTCTTTAAGTTATAATAGTATGGACTGCTACCACAAAATGTTCCCTTTGATATTTTCGGACTCAAATATTGCAAAAAAATTTGCATGCGGGAGAACAAAAAGTGAGGCTTTAGTGTGTGAAATTTTAGCGAAAGAATCACAAAATACTTTACTTAAAAGTATATGCGATGGCAGTCAATATTTCTCTATTTCAACAGGTGCCAGTAATAAAGGCAACAGAAAAATGTTCCCGATATGTGTGAGATATTTTAGTTATGAGGACGGCATTCAAAATAAACTGTTAGATTTTGTCGAAAGCAACAATGAAAGTGCAGATGATATAACAAAATTACTTTGTGACACTTTGGAAAAGTGTAGTTTACCCTTAAGACAAATCTCCTCCTATGGTGCAGATAATGCCAATGTTAATTTTGGAACAAATCATTCTGTTTACACAAATTTGAGATCTTTGAATGAGAATATATTTAAAGCGAACTGTTCAGTACATATTCTACACAACATGTGTAGATTTGCTTGTGATAAATTAGATGTTGATGTGGAAACCCTGATTTTGAAAATTTACAGTCATTTTTCGCACTCTGCAAAAAGACGGGAAGAATTAATTGAAATATTTGAATTAGAAGAAATTGAATGGGCTGAATTACTACGACACGTTTCCTTTCGTTGTCTCCTGCTCTTGGAAGGATTATAAAGGTATGGCCAGCACTTAAGTCATACTTCCGAAAGTCCAACAACTGTCCAAAATTGATCGAAAATATTTTTAAATCCGAAGAAGAAGAAACCAGAATTCTTGCTTATTTGAGTTTTGTTCACAATGTAATGAGTTCTTTTGAGGTCATTATGAAGGAAGCACAATCCAATGAATTGTCTATTACTGAAATGCACATCCAATTGTGTCGTTTCCGAAATAAGTTGCAGTCAAGGCTTCAAGACATGTTTTTTGGATTCCAAGCAAAACAACTTATTAATAGATTAGAAGATTCACAAAAAAAAAGATGATAGATGATTTTAGATCATTTTATGAAAATTGTCTTAATTATCTGGAAGTCAGATATGATTTTTCAAATGAAAATGTCTTTGATAAATTAGGTTTTGTAAATATGCTGGAAACACTTTCTTTTGAAGCTCTAGAAAATGCTGTAGATCTCTTACATATGACAAAAGAAATTTCGATAGATCAGTTGTATGAAGAATATAATTTAATAAAACAATCTATGAAAGTAATTTTAGAAAATTCAGGGGGCGATTTTGCAGCGAATAAATGGAAACAACTCTTCAAATCATTTCCTAAAGAGCAAGTTCAAAATATATTCAATTTAATATCTTTTGTATTAAGTATACCTACTTCTAATTGTTTTGTAGAGAGGGTTTTCTCACAGATGAATTTAAAATGGTCCGATGTAAGAAATAGATGTACGGTCAACTTAATAAAATCGGAATTAATGGTACAATTCAACTTTGCGCTAAGTTGTAATGATTTCTATAAGCATATAAAAGAACGGAGGGACATTCTCGAAAAAATAAAATTATCTGCGAAGTATAAATAAGCAGAAATACTTTACCATTTAAATTAACCGTAGGTAGTTTTCTGTTTTGTTTTACTGTATTTTATTATTACCTATAACGTCAACGACGTACTTGTTCACTGTTTTATAATGTAGCTTGTAGCTTATTCATTTATTATGTTTGTTATTTGTTTTTTAATGCAATTGAAAAAAATAAAGTTAAATGAATAAAAACAATGTTTTGTTTTAATTCGTTTTTTTTTAATGTATGACCCGATTTATTTTGAGGATTCCCGATTTTTTTTAGGTATATTGTTAAAAATCCCGATTCATAGAAATACAAATCTGGCAACGCTGGTTGTAGGGCTTCTCTGGATAAAGCGCAGAATGACGATGCTGATATTTTTGGTTTTATATATTTATTATACAACTTAATTTACATAACATAAATGGACATAAAATAATTGGTGGATGCACCGCACACACAACCACCTTTCGTAAGCTCATAATACCTAATGTTCACCTAATGTGTCTAACTGCTCACCCCGCACTATTGTCTTAGAGCGAGAGTAGGACAATAGATATCAGTGTCATACCGAGCGTACCTATAGGCAACTCATAATACATAAAACATAATAGTGTTGCCTTCCCTAAAGATACCTACACAATTAACCTTTTTTAATTGACAACTTCTAACTAACTGACAATATCAATTATTCTAGTTACAGTAATAATAAAAACATAAAACATAGTCTACTATGTAAAAGCGTTGTAAAAGGATGCACAGCGTGGTCCAACACCGTAACTCCCTGCAGTTGGAAGATACAGGGCGATTATTGAAAACTGTCGAAAACTACAAGGTACTATAACTTCTTAATTAAGAAAAATATAAAAAATACGTTATGGAAACTTTTGATAGATATAATATTAAAGAGTTCAGTGGCGCACGAATTTTTTTTGTTAGGGGGCTCATTAAAGAAATATAATGCAAACTTCTGTTGTTTTAAACGGGACACCCTGTATATTTTGACGTTTTTCGTTTGCTTTTTTAAACGAAAGCGCTTTGCAATTTTTAAAATTAAAAATTTTACACAGAATACAATGTTTTCTTGACATATTAACATGTGGCTTATGTGCTTCCATAAGCCTCTCCACTACAACCTTTACAGAACTATTGCTATGATAAAGTTTATTGTCTATACCCTAGGGTATGCTGATGACATAGCACAGGGGAAATACAATACCATAGAGATAACATACAGAGGCTCTATACTTGGCAACAACATGGATACGGTCGGAGAGACTAAATATTAGTAATAATACCACGACCCGTAGGAAAAAGGAAGGAACAAGGATCTCTAAGAATACAAGGAGAATATGTAGAGATTAAGGTAGGATATAATAAATATCGGGCTTATGTGCTTCGAGGATCAACTCCTCTACGACCTTTGTAGATCTATAGTGTGTGCCCTCCTGCTATTCTATAATTCCTTGTCTAGACCCGTCCTTACTACTAGACTTCGAATGGCAAACCTCAGGTCATACATATACTGGGAGGGTTTTGGTTTTCTCTCCCTATCGTTGAAAACATTTCCAGTCAGGCCTTCGTAGTAGCACAATATGTGTACTGAGGTTTCCTTATCTGCTTGGCAAAACCTTCATACGGTTGTGTCTACCAATCCGATGTTATTCATCTGTTTGTTAAGCCTACAAAGCCCTGTCAGGAGCCCAACCAGGATTCTGATTGTTTTCCTATTCTGGCTCAGTAGATACTCCGTGAATTTTGGCAAGGGTTCCTTGATGAAACAAAGAGGTTTACTTGGGGTATTAATTGACTCAAAACTTACCTGAAACTAACATTTGTAAAAAGTAATAAGGAAAGCGGAGACCACACTAGCAGTGACCAGACGTTCCTTTGGAAAAAATGGGGGCTAAAACCCGACATGCTTTATTGACTATACAATAATGTGGTAAAGTCCGCCTTAGCATACACACCTTTGGTATAGTGACCGAAGACTCATCAAGGAATGATAAGGAAGGGACTGACTAAGTAAGGTACAAAGATTTGCATGTCTGTGTATCCCGGAAGCCATGAAAAATACTCCGACAGCAGCAATTGAAGTACTATTAGATCTGACTCTCTTACACCTTGTGATACAGGGGGAGGAAAGACTGGGTATCAATTATACAATGGAAAAAAGTTATGTCAAAGTTATGACAAAAGAAGGTTGCCAAGCATAAGAACAGACTATACAAATCATACTATATTTTTTTCATAGTCCATTAGAAGTGTCGATTACATACAGAAAGGAATTGAGTGACAAAGAGCTCAGTACATTAGACAGAGACGGACATGGTAAACCGATGGGTTTAAAACTGGAAATGGCACTGGTGCTGAAGAATACCCCAAACAAACAAATGACAGCTATAGCTATGCACTGATACACTTCTGTAATATAACAATGCGAGAGAAAAACAACAGGAAAGCTATAGACGGCAAGCCTATCCATATAATATCAGCCAGTAGGAGGTACTTACGGCAATCTCGAGGAAAAGCAAAAAAAAAACATAGTACGAGGATCTGTAAAGAACTGGATCTAAATACTGGATGAACATCCCAAGACAAATAAATGGGAAAACCTTCATAAAAGATTCATGCCTGAAACGTAACGTGGAACTGCTCACACTGTGTAGGAGTCAACTGCTAAGAATTATTATGGCTGGTCATGCACCAGTAAAGGAGCACCTATACAAATCAAAACTATACATGCATTCACCAGGAAAAGAAGTTTATCGGGCTTGAAACCTCCCGAAATCTTCAAAAGCAAACTAAGCTTTTCGGAAGAGCTGAAATACCTTGGTATTACCCTCGACAGGAAACTAACATGGAACTCTCATCTACACAGCAGAGTAAAAAGAGCATATGTGGCTTATGAGCAGTGTCGGAGGACAGTGGGACGCACATGGGGTCTGTCACCCCATGTGGTCACCTGGATCTACACTGCAATAATAAGACCCATGTTAACGTATGGAGCAATTGCATGGGGACCGAAGGTTCTACAAGCAACGGTCATCCAAAAATTATATCAAATACAGCGAATGGCTTGTTTAAACATTACAGGAGCCATGAGAACAACACCAACCGCAGCAATGGAACTAATTACTGGTCTGACCCCTCTGGACCTGTACGTCAAGGTTGCGTTAATGGCCATGGTACGATTGCGCACGGCTGGTGTAAACCCCGAAGTAGGAGTGGGCCAATTGAGGTTAAGCCTATGGCAGGAAGCGCTCACTGCGCTTCCTCTGCTGCAGGCAGCCAACGATGCAATTGAACCCAGGTTTTTGTTTAACAAATCCTACAAAATTCAAATAAAACAGAGCACAGAGCCAGATGCTGCAAATGCAATACGCATATATACAGATGGTTCAAAAATAAAAGAAAGCTCAGGATGTGGAGTTTACTCGAGAGCACTAAGCCTAAAGATTAAG
>CAJUYH010005956.1:0-21522 GCA_910591685.1 Galerucella tenella
GAAAAACATAAACTAATTTGTATTTTGATGGAAGTTCAACCGTATTGAGTACTGTGAATGTCAATAGTATTAATTCAAATACCATTTCCTGAGATTTAAAAAATCGAAATAATCATATTTCAAACAATACCAACGACACTTTCCATTTTAGTTTATAAATTTGACATTGTTAAATATTGTTCGAATAAAAGTTTTGACTTCACAAACCACTCCTGTCAGATCAATAATAAAAAAATTGTCATTTGGACATGATTTAGAATTTAGACCATAGATTTAGACTTCGTTTCTCGAGTTGTTGATGTTGCCACGGTAACTTCAAAACACGCGCGTTTTTCAAAGTTCGATTTAAACTGGCTGAGGCGTGCTTTAAATAGGTAAAATGGTTCACCAATTAAAAAAAATAATTTTTAAACCAGTGTAAATAATGTATAAGTGCTTTAACAAAATATGTAATTAATAGTTAGGGAGGCGAGATATTATACTCAAAAAACGGGGGTTTGAGTTTTCATGATGCTTTAAGTCCAAAAGTTTTAACTTTGGACAAAAATGTAAAGAGACCTTTTTTGTGTAAAATGAAATTACCTTTTTTTTTCATTCAAACATTTTTGTAAAATGTTTCGTTCGCGACTAATATGCCGCAACGCGTTTTTCGGAAGACCAAATGGCTCCTCCACACTTCCGGTCATGCGGAAACCGGCAGATTTTGTATTTTTAGTAAGTTTTAGATGATATTCTTTATAATCTGATCGTCTATTCCCGAAAAATCCCCTATTCGCCTTCCTAACTATAATATTAACAATGCAAAATGAAGTTGTCATTGAACAACACATTATTATGAATGGGTATTACTCAGTAAAAGTGTCAACTATGAAAAAATCTTCCATATATCAGCGTGGAAAATTGATAAAGCCAGCTTTCCTCGGTACGTTATTTCTCAATTTTCATCCAATAAACAGCATTCATTTCCAACAGTCACCTCGAATAAATTCACGGCCATTAGACCTTAGAAAAATGTCGAAACGGCGGCTGGCTCTGTATTTCATGATATCCTGGTTCATTTCCCACATCCAAGTACGAACATTCACGAATCCATTTCCATCGAGGGCTTGACGTCCTCCGGAAGTATTGTTCGCCGTTTGGATAAATCTGGAAAATCTGGAAATGCTACGAGCAAAGCGAATAACCAAAAAGAAAAATGCCACTATGTGGCGGTGATAAGTTATTTGTTGTTCCTTCGGGTAACACTTGGAGGTTATTTAATATTATTTTTCAAATTGGTGGATACAATAAATAAATAAATAACGGTACAAAATGTTCCTAATGACTTTATACTGTTAAAACAGAGGCGTGCGGTTTTTTTAAATATTTTTTTTTGAGGAGTGGCACATTCCCTGATATCCGATGTGATTATAAATTATAGTTCCATTTAAAAATTAATTCACTCAATACTATCTTTACTGACCATCCAATAGTTCAAAACATCCATGACATCTATCAAACCCTCTCAGCTTGTGATGTAACAGTTTGTCTTATCTGGCTCCCATCTCACATTGGAATTACTGGCAATGAAAACGATGACCACCATGCTAAAGAAGCCTCTCTTTCCATCACCACAACAACGTTCCAGCTCCCAGATGACATGAAACTATTATTCAAAAAGTCCGTCAAGGAGTCCTGGCAAAATTTTTGGCACAACAGCAAAACAGCCGTTTACAATATGCAACCATTAATCGGCTGTCTCTCCCCATATTTCTTGACCAGGAGACAAGCTGCTGTCATTAGACGATTGCGGATCAACCATACCAGATACACACATGGTTACTTGATGTCTTCTGAAAACCTTCCCGCCTGCCGTCACTGCAATAGTGCTTTAACTGTTCAACATATTCTCACAGACTGCCAGGAATACACCATTACATATAAGCGCCTAGACCTAAGACCAAACCTCAGAGAGCTTCTAAACTGCACCGTTGAAATCCCAAAGACATTGGAATTCCTCAAAACCACTAACGTCTACCACAAAATATAAACTGGATTGATATTTCACATATTTTATGTTTTAAGATAGTGTATGTATTTATATATGTCTTTTTGTCTTTTGTATAGCGCCAATGGCCATAGTTGTCGAGGCACTTAAATTCTAATAAAAAAAAGACCTGGTGGATATAGCGGTAAGATCCATAATATCTAGATATAATTTTTTGATTCAATATCGTGAATATCATAAATGATGAACGAATATAAACATATTCGAAAATCGCATCCTCTGGTAGCTCAAAATTCACGTATGCACATGAAACTATTAAATTAATTCACTTACTGACTACCACCAAAACGCTAATTCATGTCAAAAGGCAATTACCCAACGTTGGTTGAGATTCGCCTCTGAAAAAAGCCCATTGCCTTAAGCTGAGTTTCCATAAAAAGCATTTTATAAAGAAAACATGACAAGGACTCTGATCGTTATATCACCAAACATCCTATCTGGGTTTCCACAGAGATGGATTTATACTAGAGTGAAAAGTAAAGTTATGAAGCAAGTATAAAATATTAAGTTTTTTTTTTTTTTTAATTTCTTGGGAAATTAAACCACAATATTTTTGAATTCTTTATTTCAACGTTTCGGTAGCGTTCCAGCTACCGTTGTCAAGAAAAAATAAGTAAAAATTAATTTTTTTATCCCTAACTGACACAACAGAAAAAATTTGACAACTAGACAATCAAAAAATTATTTTGAAGTTTAAGACTGCAAAATTTTGTTATCAAATTTTCATTAAGGTCCATTCATAGTAGATCATATCTGTGGCAAAATGTGAAATGAAACACTTCATTTTATGACATTCCAACGATATGATAGTCTACTAGAAATGGAAATCCAGTGAAGTGCACGTTCCAGGAACGGTTTTTATTGGGATGGCGCGTTTCTTTCGCTTATATTGGAAATGTTGTTAATAAAACGCGTTTCTTAATAGTTTTTTTGTGTATGAATATTTAAGTTTTTGAAATATGTATACTCAGTTTTGTGATTTTGTGTATTGAAATGTGTATCGTATCGATTAACAACTATTCAAATTATAAATCATAAGAAAACCTGGATAAAAACTTATGATGCTATCCTGATAACGCAGGTAATTGATTATTGGAAATTTCTCTTTTTAACATTGGTAACCAATGTGGTTTAATTTCCCAAGAAATTAAAAAAAAGAATGAATAATATACCACAAGGAACATACAGAAGATATTAAGTTTTTTGTTTCGATTGTGATGCAACTTTAAGGGTTACGATTACATAATTACCCCAGAGTTAAATATTAACTCAGTATCTTTAATTTACCTACTCTGGATGATGGATCAGCCATCTAGAGTTAACTCTAAAGCGTTTATAAATTTGAAAAATGCTACTCGGAGTTAACTCTGCTGACTCTGCTATCCGGGAAGAGTTTCATTAACTCTGACATATATGACAGGTCAATGAACAAGTTAAAGTATGGAGATTGTCGTTTTTAATAAACATCAAACAGTTCCATCATTTAATTCCGTTCAAAACAAGCACTTCGTTATTCATGCTAAGTAATAAATAAGATAAGAATAAAAACAATGTGAACACACCAATTTAGTTTGGTTAGATTATGTTATGATCGAACACAAAATCGAAGAGTAAGTTTATGAACACACACTTCGAGTTCATCCTTATAAACCACGTGACTTAACTCTCACGTAACTCTAGATGTAACGCGGAGTAAGTTTATTGGCATTCTTCGTGGAAATATGCCTAAGTGAAGTGATTAGAAAAGTGGGTATTTTCAGCAAACTGAACTCGCCTTATTGAAAACATTTTACTGCCTGGGAAATTTTCAAGTATGGCATAAGTATAAGAAAAAGATCTTGCTGACTGAACAATATTTTCAAGAACAAATTTAATTTGAAGTATGAACTGTTTGCCAGGAGAGATTCACCACATGAATTCATTCAAATTAAAATAGTTCAATGATTAAGGATGTAACATATTTTTGTTTATTTGCATTATAGATACTTCTAATCTACATAAATTTTTTCATTTTTATCAAATTTAAAATGTGCCAGTTCACCCCTGTGTCACTCTATCAAACTTTTTATTCCATCCTACGTTTAATGGTTTAACGTGACTGCCTCTTTTTTTTCGCTTTTTGTTACAATCACTTTTTAGTGCGATAAGCTAACTTTTGCGGCTGAGGATTTCTTACAGTCGAAGAGTTGGAGTATATGAAATTCTGATTACCTTTTGCAATCACTTCTTTCTGGATTTGTTTATAGTTTGTTACTTTCTGAACGCTCTCTTAAATATACACGATAACGAGGTTGGATGATTGATTAAAGCAGTGGCGTTACGAAAAGCTTCTAGGCCCTCCCGTTATACAAAGCATAGACCGGTTTTTTTCCCTATCAGTGATACACATCCTCAAACATTTGATGCGTTTCGCTAACAAAGTAGGTATATCAAACGAGTGAAGGCATAATGGAGAATTTTTAATTTATACAATACATCAATACGGAATTTCAAGGATATTGACAGAAGTAGGTATTAGGAAATGTTTACATGGAAATATATTACAAAATGTAGCTAAGTACGGAGTTCTACAAGTATTAAAACAAAAGTATCTCCTAGGTATATAGGTTTAATACTTTGATGTTCCTTACAAGTACGTGGGGACGCGTGAAATCCATGATTGTATATTATTTAATTATTATTAGCGAACCCCACACAGTCGGGTAATGAAGAAACTACTAATAAAGTAGGGACAAAAAGGTCGACAAATAGGCAGGAAACTACTTACTTTCTACGCCACTGGCATACACTTACATTGTTTGAGCCACAATAGACTTTTGCCAGTCGAAGTGGAGGGCCTTATAGCCCCACTCCCCACAAACCTAACCCAACCTACATTGTTTCACATTACTTTACTTATAATTTCGAAATTCCGGTGAAAAATCAAACAAGTTCATGCAGGGTTGCAAGCATACAAACCACAAGTTGTATTTCCTCTTTTTGCACGTATGAACAAGCGTTGCAAGTCTCGACAAGTTGTACTGAGTTTGGAATTTACAAGTTTTTACAAAGAACAGTCGCTGAGCTTCTAAAAATATATGCCTACATTCATAGATGAAGTCAAATCAACATTTTAGTTCTTCACTATCGAAACCAGATAAAGTTATCGACCTCCGTCGAGTCTCCCCCCGAGGGTGCACCTGGACCACTTTGGGAATCAATGCACTAAACTCTTAAAAGGTAGAAGAAGCAATATTGCATCCCAGCCATTTTTCAAAAACTGGTTTTTGATTTGATTAACATACAATTTTCTGGCTACTTATTGTGATATTGTGATATTAACAATACTTGTACTTCTTTATAAACTCGTTAGAATCTAAACTGCATGCTCGAAAGTTTTTCAGAGTTGGCTTTTCATTAGTGAAGAATACAAAGGCACGAAGCGAAAAATAATAAAAGAAAAGCTGCGATGTAAAGGCGAGGAGGTTACAATTCATTGCAAAATAAGTTAGTTTTAATATTCGCAATAATTCACTTTTATTAAACTTTCATTTTGTATTGCTAACGAGGAGCTGAATACGTTATTTATGTTGCCATTAAGTTTAGTACTTGGCCTGGCTTCGTTGTATGAAGTGAAGAGTAATCCTTGAAGTTATGAACCAAAATAAGTAACAGTGGGCTGATATTAATATCTATTTTATCGGTTTCCGCTTTGCTCGAGCTTTCGTTATATATAATACAAGATGAAAAAAAAGTTGAGTTTTATTTGCTTGAAAGATTGATTTAGTTTATGCACACGAAACATAGATGTTACAGGTGAATATTCAATAAAAATACTTGGGTTTGGCATCCTATTTCAATGGGAAAATTGTATTAAACAAAAAAATTTAAAATACAATCAAGACTTGACCAGAAATCTTTAATATATTAATCCTTGAAATAACAAAGGTAGCTCAGTACCTGAAATCTAACTTCAAATATTGTTTTATTTACTATACTTCAGATTAATGTGCTGAGTAAAACTAAATTGCGAAATATTTAGGTTCAAAAGAACCAAAGTAATAAATTTCGCTGGAGCTTAGGACGCAGCTTGCAAGAGCAGTTCATACGATTTACACAAGTAGGTACGACAAGGATAATATTCGAAAGAGAGCGACAAGAATTTTTTTATGTATGCAGCTCTGTATCTGTAGAGTAGAGAGGGTGAGTGTGTAGGCTCACAGCACTTAGGCCACATGTGACCCATTGTACATCCTCCCGAGGAGTTGTCCTCCTAGGTCATTGTCCATCCTGTCCTTCTCAGGAAAGTGGACAGGTCACTAGGAGACATCTCCTTTATATCGGCAGGTGTAGGCCAAGACTCACCGAACACACACTCTCTTATTGACGATAACTCCAGACACTCGCATAAGACATGTCTGACAGTTTCATCTTCCCGTTCACAAATCCTGCATAGAGGTGTGTCCACTAGCCCCATAGTATGGGGGTGTTTCCTTAGTTGACAGTGACCAGTCAGAAATCCTACTGTTAAACGTAGGTTTTTCCTGGTCATCGCCAAATATTTCTTCGGCGCCAGCTTCCCAGGGTCGCCCAGGGTGATCCTGTGAGCACCTGCGTCAAGAAGTTGTTCACTTCCCCGAATTTCCGGTCCACCCAATTTCTCCTGCTCCCAATCGCTCCTTTTAGCGCGTCCCCATACTCATTCACCTTCTCTCCATTTCCTCATCTATAAATTCCTGTACTTTATCTCTGGTCGCACTTCTCCAGCGTTTCTGTCTGGCTTTATCCATCAAGTCCATTGGATAGGACCTTGACAGAATCGCTGCTGTCAGTCCACCCCCTCTCCTGTACGCCTGCGCCACCCTCAGGAGTATCCCTCTCTGCACCCGCAGGAGTGGTCTAACCCTCGCTTTCACCCCTGCTTTCTCACCCATAGGCAGTAGATTTTATTCGACACTGTTTCGTTTTTACTGAAAACGGTCTTGAAATTAGTAATCCAAATAACAATTGACAAGTTTCTATAATTTCCATATTATCCAACAATATAACGAAACTTCAGGATTGTAGAATGTGTTTAGCCAGAATATAATAAATTCAACTCTTCGCTTGGTTTGATGTTACATGAAATATTCAGGACCAGGTGGTGTCAACTCTAACATTACTAATTCTACAAATAACATCATTCAATTAGGGAAGTTACTCTCTTGTATTTCCATCCTTTTGAACTGATTCACACTAAACTTTTACACGAAACCGTACCGAACAAGTCTGATTGTTTGAGCATCCTCGGAGTTTTCCAACTTACTCTGAAAGTTATACTATGCTAATATTATATAAAAAAGCTCAAGCATTTATTAATATGTTTAACTAATTTCATAACTTGGAAAGCTTGATGTAACAAAATATTTGTTTCGAAGTGGTATAATTAGTTTATTGAAACTTTACTAGAACTTTTTCCTTACTTCGTGAAGTTTTTCGTTCACTCTTCAATATCACTACAAATTTAGCAACGAACAAATTCATGGCAGATGTTTGAAAAATTGTAGTGCGGTCAAAACCAAGCTCGTGGAACATAAGAGGAGTATAATATTTTATTCTAATTCTCTCCTTTAATCCAACTTTGCTAGAGTTGCGTGAATCACAAACCTACTTTGACAACTGATTTTTGGAACTTTAGTTCTTTACGCCAGGTTATGTTTGAGCGACCCGGGGTCGCGACGCAAAAGATCTGACCGTTACGTTACGTTATGTTACGTTGCTTCGTTATGTGCTTTGCTTGCGTGCGTGTGCTCTCTCCTGAGTCTCTCTCTCGTTTACGAAGCAGCGATTCATATGCTTCGGCCGGAAATCGAACCCGGGCCCTTCCGCGTGGAAGGCGACTATTCTACCACTGAACCACCGATGCTATATTAAAATTTTATCCAAAGCTGGTATTCGCAGTGCTGGTGATCTACTTGAATTTGTTCGGATAAATTTTTACTATTATTCCCATTTTTTTTGCGCGATTGATCTTATTTGTTTATTTACAGCATCGGTTGTCAGGATGGTATGTTGTGTTTACTGGTTTCTAAGTTTAACACGTCGGTAAGTGATTTTTCGTGCAACCGGACGCAAAACAAGCATTTTGCAGCCGCAACAGAGGCCGCAAAATGATATTTTGCGGCCGTTACCCAGAGGGACGGCCGACAAAAATTTTTACGGCCGTTTCCATGGTGACTGCCGGCAAACTGAATGCCACTACAGCATTTGACATTTCTGAAATATGACAATAACAATGTATTTCGAACCAAAAACTAACTGTCTTTTCTAAAGAGACATAATGTTTATTGAAATTATGTAATTTTCACGGTTGCACGAAAAATATTGTGTATACTATGGCCGCGAAATGTTTTCGCGACCTCGAGATTATCTTACCTCGGCCGGAGCGGCCTCGGCGATAATCTCTCTCTCGGAACGCGAAATAGTTATTTGTGTACCAAGGCCGTAATGTTGATCTTTTTTGGCCGAATCTGAAATTTGCGGCCGAGGCGTAGCCGAGGCCAAGCAAATTTCAGGTGAGGCCAAAAATATCATACGGCCGAGGTGCACACAAAATTTTTTAAGCGAGTGTCTCATCAAATAGGTAACAACTTTTTTTTACAATTTTGTTTCTAAACAGAGACGAAACTGGAAGATTAGATTCAAATTTTTATTAACCAAATGAAAAGTGTATTATTAAGTAACAAAGATGTGTACAGAATTACTTACAGTAAGTATGATAAACAGAAGTTGGGTCATAACGCTGCATTGGCGGCTTCATAAATTTCAGCTGGATTGTCACTATCACTGTCACTCATTTTTCTTTTTAACTGTTTTTTATCACAGTATACACCGTAAATGTGGTTTTTATTATTTGTTAGTTATTTATTTTACATCTCATTTCACTGACAGAAACGGAAAGCTTGTAAATAAACAGCCTGGCAACGGAACCTTTCCTTTTGTTTTATGGGTAAATAATTCAAACATGCAAATTAAGTGTGTCTAGTAGGCCGCCTTCATAATTTGACAATCTTAATATCGGACGTGGAAATAACTCAAATAAGCAAATTAAATGTTTCTAGTAGGTTGCCCTCATAATGACTTTGTTTGCAAAAGCGGCCGTAAAGTAAAAAAGCGGCCGTAAAGTAAAAAAGCGGCCAAAAAAGATACACTTTAGGGACGTTAATAGATCCGTAAAACTTCATTTTTTGTGACACTCGCTTAAAAAAGCATTTTGCGGCCTTAGTATACAAATAACTATACTTACCGTTCAGACGTCGAAAAGTAATAAATACCATAAAAACAATTTCACCAAAATGCAAAATATATTTTGAACTGATCGAGTATAAATGTCACTTTTGACATTTCGTTCATTTCGAAGAAATTCAAATTATTTTATCCGGAATTTATTTCAATACGATCGCGCAAAAAATGGTATAGGCATCTCGAACGTTAAGGGTAATTACAACGTTTGCATGTAGATTCCTCTCGTAAAATTGGACAAAATGATATGAGGATTAAGGGGTCTAGCACATTTACTTTTCGAAATACAGGGTGTTGAAATTTTGAAAACATTGACATTTGGCAGGTTTTTAAATGTAAAAGGGCATATTTTGATAGAAATAGTAGTTTGTGCAACTATTGTGGATATGATGGCCATATCGCAAGAGGACGAAGTCAATCGTTCAAGTGCGATATGGACAATCCACACGAGTCGAACAGCATATTTTTTCTACGACCCACTTATTAAAAAATCTATAAAATAAAAATATCTATAAACTGTAATATAATTTCGAATTGAAAATTTAACAATTCAATTTTATGTTTCCACTGATTTTTTTGTGGTAAACGTACAGTTCTTGAATGTCCAATTTGTATAATGCTACGGTTTTCCTTTTTTAATATACGATGCTGTTATAAGTAGATGTTGCCAGTCGGAATCCCTCATGAAGGGTACCGTACCATTATCTATAGCAATAAATATTCTGCTAAATATTTCAAACGTCTACCTGTTGTCGTTATTAATATCAAGCAGAATAATTATTTAAGAATAAAATTAACAATAAAAAGAAACTTCTCCACGGGGAATCGAACCCGGGTCTACCGCGTGAGAGTCTGGTTTGCTTACTACTCGACCACCAAGGAATATGCAAATTGTTTATCTATAAAGTCAGATGTATTACATAATTATTGCTTAAAAGGAACTAAAGTTCCTACCGTGTGTCCCGCGACATGTTCTTTTTTTTTGATAAAATATTTACCTTGTAGAAGTGTCTATTGAAATAAATTTGCGCAACGAGATGCGCCTTTAAAATGTTGAGCGCAAGAAAAATTATTGGCTTTTGGCAACATTTCCAAAACTTATATAAGGTAAGGATTTGACTGTCGGGGGTCTGTCGTGTCGTCTTCGTCTGGAACGCGATAAGACAAACGAGCATGCAGGATAGGTATGGAAATATTCAAAATAAACTGGTTTCTGTTAACTCCATTATTGCTCGGTTGAAAATGTTATAGATGAAGGAATCCATTATCGTGTTGATATCCCTCCTTCAAAAACAAAAGTTATACGGCAGTTGGCAATTACCACTGGAGACATTGAAAATACGAATCTTGTTGAAATATTAAGAAAATATATTAAGTTGCGTCCCCAAGTTCTTAAACACAACAGATTTTTTGTAAAATATGCGAATGGAAAATGTACCAGAAATCCTGTGGGAATAAACACATTTAGCAGTCTGCCAAAAGTTATTGCACAATTTCTTGGTCTTTCAAATCCTGTTCTATATACTGGCCACTGCTTCAGAAGAAGCTCTCCCACTTTCCGACAGTGGCGCTGATATTTTAAAATTAAAGAGGCATGGAGGTTGGAAATCTACCTCTGTTGCGGAGGGATATGTTGAAAATTCCATGAATAATAAGAAACTTATAGCGCAAGAAGTATTTGGTTAAACATGGTTAAACGCCGCTTCCCAAATAACAGCAAGTTCGAGCAATGAAAAAAATATGTCGTCGGGAATTAATTTGAATAATTGCAATAATTGTGTTATCAATATTTATAATAATTGATTGATTTATAATTTATGTTTTTAACTTGTATTATAACAGTTTAATAAATAGAATAATTCTTTTTGTCACTAGTTTTGAAATGCATTTTTCGTCACCAATTGCATAAAATTTTACTTTATGCAACTAGTTACAAAAAGTAAGACGTTTCATAATGTCAATCAGTTTTAAAAAGTGTCACTTTATATGTCAAAATTAGAAAAAATGATTTTATACAAAAACGGACTGTGGTAGTCAATTTCCCGTCCCAAGAAACCCCTCTAGACGAATTTTGAGCATTTTTTATAACGAAAACATTTTTTTGGTCGAAAATTTTGAAGCAAGGGGAAGGTATGGAAATATTTTATATAAACTGGTTTCCGCTAACTTCCTTATTGCTCAGAATTATCGATCCAAAATTCACTGGCATATGTAAAATTGTCCGCTAAATCGATTGCTGAAGACTAGAATGTTCTATCTTTCCAATTACTCGAGTTATGAACAACTTTTGTTTTGAAAAGTGGATTTTCGAAAATTTAATTACTCCATTTAGAGGAGAAAAAATTATTTTAAACAAAAACGGACTGTGGCAGTCAATTTCTTGTCCCAAAAAAATTTTTTATGTCGAACATTAGTGTTAGGTATGGAAATATTTAATATAAATTGGTTGTGCTTACTTCCTTATTGCCTGGATTTAAAAACTTGAAATACACTGGAATATGTAAAACTTTCCCCTAAATCGGTTGGTGAAGAGTAGAACGTTTTATCTATGATATTATGATATTAATATTCAGTTTTGAGAAGGCAAGGGTGCCGAGGACTCCAAGCTAATGGTGTTGAACTAATCAATCAGCAATAAATATATTTTTAACAGAAGGTTATTGTTGAATAAAACACATTATTATTTACAAACCAATTTTAATATACATTTAGTAAGATTTAACTTATACAATATATACATTTTAAAACGTAATATCATAACATGGTACTATAAAAATGTCTAACAATTTTCATGGGGTATTCGAAAAGACGGTTTTCATTCATTTCGGGTTTGAGCTTCGAAAGCTACTCAATTAATTCATTTCATTCGTACAATAATAGTAGGGATTAGTGATAATTAGAACCCTTTTCATTTCAATTTCTAAATTCATAAATAAATCTGGAAATCATCACGCTACATTAGAAAACTTCAACAACCATGTGACCAACACCTGGGTAGAAGTCAAAATTATTCAGGTGTTGTGATTCAGAAAAATATATAAGAATCATGTGAGTTACTTTTCCGCTTTTTGTGAAATATCCAAAATTTCCTATACATTTCAAATACCAGGCAAAGTTGACGGCATTGAAATAATGAGGAGCTCATTATTTTGGACTTTTTTCTGCAAAACCTCAATTTACCTGGAATTTTTCGACATCTTGAATGTAGATCAGTACAATTTTACCATGAAGATGTGGAAAAATACGTAACGGATAACAAGAAGTGATAGCTGATGATCGAACCCCAATGAAACTAAGTCTCAGTCTCAAACAGGTGGAAGAATATATGTAATTTCTCATTTTTCATTTCATGGAGTTACTAAATTTCTCAAATAATATTTTCTTGTTGACATCTATTTATCTAGTATATGTTTTTCCTTTTATTTATATTCCTTAGTATATGACTGAAGTTAGCTGAAGACATCTTTAACTTTTGAATGGAATGATTGAGCGTTACCTAGTGGAAATATTACTTTATTTCCGTGAGCGTGTTCCAGAATAACGACGGTTCTCGTGGACGGATATTGATTGAATTTCGTTAATATAAAGTTGAGTGTAAACTTAATCAAGTTTGAATTCACTGTTTGGACCCTTACTTTGTGGAGTCTACTCATATTACTTTTTTAAATTGAACTAACTGTTTCTAATTAATTTCACTATCTAATGAATTTAATGGAAAAATCGTTAAACATTCTAATTCTATTGATATTGATAATTCTATTTCGATCGACCGTGTGTTATTGAACAATAACACAAAATTATTCATTGATGACACCTATTAATAAACGATATTCTAATAATAACGATTTTGGTATAGGCAACCAGTCATACAATAATATTGACAAAAAAAAGCATATTAGGCTTATTAATACTCTTGTTGGCTAGATAACTGTTTTTATCAGCTAACAATAGAATCGGTTACCATTTTTTCATTAAAATAATTCAAAAACATCAGCTTTCACATGAACCTCCGCTTGATTATATCTCCCTTACTATCCTGCTGAGACTGAGACGCACTTGCTGTATTATTCTTACATTTAGAATACCTAGACTCGGTTTCACATGAGAAGAACCCACTAAAAGTCTAGAAGTTGCAGTCGTATGCGCGAAGAACATCAATATCGCGGATCAAAGCCTAAAGGCGGCGCCAGACATGCGGCATTCGGCGAGTACCGAGCGACTGCTCGCAGAGTGGCAAGTAGTTGAGTTACTCGGCAAGGAGTGCGCGGAGTAAACACCAAATGACAAGTACCTAAACCAGATATTCGCCATATGTGGATGCGGATTCAGAGCGTTATACGGCCAATACTCGTTTCCTTTGATGTTGCTTCAAAAGACCGACAAACAACGGGAACTACGCGAGCACTGCACAAAGACTAAAATTGGTCATCGGCAAGTAGCGATGAACCCGTCCACAATACTTGCTACTTGGCGAGCAGTCGCTCGGTACTCGCCGAATGCCGCATGTCTGGCGCCGCCTTAAGGCTAAGCAGCTAAGCAGCTTCTTCGCGCATACGACTGCAACTTCTAGACTTCTAGTGGGTTCTTTCTCATGTGAAACGGAGTCTACGAAGTCAATTGTATATTCTGCGTCAGTACTATTATTACATTTCACTGTATATTTACACCAAAAACGCATACAGTGTGGAAACCACTTATGGAATAATCTTTATGTCATTATTTTAGAAAATTATAAAAAATGCCGAGACACGTCAACTTTCGAATTGAGTTGTGCGTCTTGTAAACATAAATTTAAATGTACAGGATGATTCACGCAAGTATACCATAGTCGGTGTTGTTTTTTTTAATGAAACACACTGTATATTTGCATATTTTTGAAATCCTCTTGAACCGATCTCAACAAACTAAATAATGTATGGTCAATTATGAATTATAAGGGGTTAAATTTTAAAGTTAATAATTTATTACACTTGAAATATTGGTACTTTTTTAAATTAGCTAAGAATAACTCACTTACTAATTATTAGACGTATTTGTATATTAAACAAAACCGGCTACGCCCATGAATCATATTATAAATACCCAGAAATGGCCTAAAAACGCCAATAATTAGACAAAATCGGTAAATAATGTGGATTGTTTTCTATTCTGCCAGTTGCTGATGTGTTGACAGTGTATACTGCAAAAGTAAAATCTTTGTCAAACACTCTTTCCTTGTCGACATAACAATGAAATAATTAACTGAGACTCACCGAATTGAGATTTTAATGATGATCGGGTACGGGGATAACTGCAAAAGTCAAGTTGAAGTGGCAAATTTATTTAATCACAGGTATCCCGAATTGCCTAATATTTCACAAAGTACTGTGTCTAAAATTCATGCACAATTCAGAGAACTTGGACATATCAAACCATTGAAAAGAAAACCACAGCTCGTTGAAGATGATGTGAAAGTGGATATTTTGTTAAGTGTCGAAGAGAATCCAACTTCAAGTACACGTGAAAATAATGTTAGTCATACAACTATTCTAAGATGTCTTCATAAAGAAAAACTTCATCCCTACAAATAAACTTTTGTGTAGGAGTTAACAGAAGACGATCCAGATCGTAGAATGGATTTCTACGAAAGATTTATGAATAAGCTGAAGAGGAATGAGATAGCTCTTGGTCAGCAGAGAATCCTAATTGGATGCGTGAGACACATACTCAGTACCCTCAAAAGGTGGACGTTTGGGCCGGTATCATTAGGCGACCATATTATTGGTCCTATATTTATAGATATAATTTGACAGCTGGAAAATATTTAAATATGCTTAGAAATGAAGTTATTCCTGCGTTGGCAAACTTATATCCCAACGCAATAGATCCCAACTTACCGAATGAAAATGTTTGGTTCCAGCAAGACGGGGCAACACCCCATTATGCTTTAATGGTAAGAGCTTATTTAGATGAAATTTTCCCCAATAAATGGATTGGACGAAGAGGTACTATTGAGTGGCCAGGTAGATCGCCAGACCTTACGCCGTTAGATTTTTTTCTGTGGGGTTATCTCAAGAAAAAAGTATATGCAACACAACCAACTAGCATTGTAGACCTCAAAGACAGGATAACTACAGAAATACGGAATATTTCACCTCAAACTTTAAACAAAGTTAAGGAGGAGTTCTAAAGGAGACTGTTCTAATTCCAACAACTAGGTGGAGAACATTTTGAGCATTTATTTTAATGTATTAAAATCAAATACATCAGGTATTTTATGTATGTGTTTAATAACTGTGAAAATAAAAATTTCACCCTGTATAATTCATAATTGACCATACATCATTTAGTTTGTTGGAATCGGTTCATCAAGAGGATTTCAAGAATATGCAAATATAACGGATGTTTCATTAGAAAAAAACAACACCGACTATGGCATACTTGCGTGAATCACCCTGTACATTTACATTTATGTTTACATAGCGTACAACTCAATTCAAAAGTTGACGTGTTTCGGCATTTTTCATAATGACATAAAGAATTTTATTCCATAAGTGGTTTTCACACTGTATATCAATATGTACCAATTGAGATACCCACATTTAATTTGGTCACTAAATAATATTTTCTCCCATTTTCAAGACTTTTTGTCAGAAATCTCCCGAACGAAACAAATTAATGGCTTTCAGCGGAAAATAAGAAAAAAGTCACAAAAACAACTTTTTCATAAAGTTCCTCTAAATGGATACGGTCTATATTTCTGTTACTGTCTCTTTTTATTATTTAAGAAACTTCTATGCGTCTCTAATTGACGAGACCTACTGTGATAAAAAAGTTTTTTTTTCTCGAACAGCACTTTTCGCCGTTCTCCTTTTTTTATTAGCACTGATATGATTATTTATTACTGTTTTTTGTTGTTTTTTTCCGTACAAAAGATAAAGTATAACAAAAAAAAAGCAATTGGATACTGTGAACGTGAAGGTGTAATCAAATTTTTCGGCATATGTCGTTCTGGTTTTTGTGTTGGAAAACTAATCTACTTCCATTTTTTCGATAGAGTTAGAAACAATTCAGTAGCGTTCTCTACCTATTTTGTATCACTGTTTAACAAAAATTCACTAATATTAGATTTCATGATAAAACAAAAGACGTTCTGTATGATTTATACATTTTTTTGCTCGTTTACTTAGAGGCGCTTTGTTCTTGCACCCTTTTTAATGCTTCTCCCTCACAAAAATTTTCTTGGTACAAGTTAAAACTTCCAGATCATTTGCCAGTGGTGAACTCTCGCCTCCCCAGTTACTAGCAAAGATGACACCTCAAGGTTCTGCATTTAGTTCCTTTCTTCATCGTTAGAGTCCATCACTGTCCTACGTAAAATATTGGTAATGACATCAACTACGAAGGGAACTGTCGTTAAGCACCTTCTAAACGGGCAATATTTTTAGTGCAATATGTGGCTGCAATATTGGCATCTATAGCCTAGCCAGCATTTCAATTGTAGCATACGGCTCTGCCATATATATTTCGGCAATATTGTTTGCGGCACTATGGACCATTAATGAAAATAATTTGTTTTGTAGACGTCTGACGAGATCATTCGCGTCGCAGCGACTTATATTGTTTTAAAGACAAAGTTAAAGAAAAAGAAGAGTAGATTGTGGATTCGACCTTAGGCGTGATACTTTGGATTACCCAAGTCTAGAAATAAGTCTTAATAACAAGTTAAAACTACCATTTCACTAGTTTACCGCCAGCACTACAGGTTTTCTTCTTTTTCATCTAATTCTTTGCATAAGTTCTTAAGTTTTCCGAATTTTTTGTAGGCCTCATCACTTGATATACCAAATTCTTTGGCGATAACTGCCCATCCATCTTCCTCAGGATGTAAATGTATTTCATTAATAAACTCAATAATCTTTTCATTCGACCAAGTATTAGTCATTTTATATACTATAACCTCCAAAATTTTCATAACAACAACAACAATAAACAAACACCAAAACAAATTTATATTGCAGAGTATTTTCGCTGGCCAATCGATCGTCCGGCAGCTCTTGCTGCAACCAATTGAATGCATGGGTAACACAAAACGTGTGTAGCTATATGGCCGGGACATACTGAAAATATTGTCAATATATTACCTAGTCTGGCTGTTTTTGCTGGCAATGTTGCAGCTACATATTGCACTGAAAATATTGCCCGTTTGGAAGCACCTTCACAATTTGGCGCCCAACGTCATTATAAATAAAAGGACCTGTCGCTTTAAATTAGACGCTTTTTACAATGATACCCCAACTTGCCAATAAGGAGTGACTGATTAACAGAAAACTTATTAAGACAACAAGGAAATCAACAAGAATAGTGTTTATTACTTGTATTAGTCTACAACCGCCAATTTTAATTTAAAACAGTAGTGTTCATATTCGTTATAAAATGCGGATGTCCACCGGCTTCCCCACTCTGTATTGAAAAATGTCTGTACGAAAGGTATTCGGGCGGTAAAGGTTGGTCCCGTTTAACTGCTCTTCTTTGCTTTTTAACTTTAAGATACCCGAGAACTGACACTAGCCCTATAAACACTATAAATCCCATACAACAGCCAATAATAAGACCGAGACGGCGAGTTAAAATGGATTGAGCATTCATAGAGTGGTCGGGTAATATTCCCATTCCTACGTGCATACTATCAGGAGCTCCTAATGTGTTGACTTCCGCGCATCGACTTGTTGGAGAATTTACTAATAGAGGACGCATAGCGTCCGCGAAAACTTCCAAATCATGAGACTCGTTAACGGAGCGCCGTAAGCCTTGTGGAGCTTCTTTGGAATTGAAGACCCAGTTACCGAGTGCTATGACGCATATTAGATATTTTGTGTCCGGGTAGAGTTTTGAAAGTTTCATGGATCGCGAGAAGCGGTCCAATTTTCGTCCTCGAATCTGTAACAAATTAAACCCTAGTTAATAAGTTTCGGAAAATTGGATTATAATAAACTATAAGTATTATGTGAATATAACAAAATTATTTTATTTTCAACAGTGAAAATACAAGAGCTTTTTTTTATCGGATAAATTTCTCTTTGCAACGAAACAGTTTTGCCAATCACTAATTTCACGAGAAAAGCTGACATGATAAAATGTCAGTTTTTCGAGCAAATTTAGTGATTGGCAAAGCTTTGAGATAAAGAGAAATTTATCTGATAAAAGAAAAGCTCGAGTGTTTTTTGGCAAGATAAATTAACGACAGAATATATGGATGAACAACAACTATGATTATCTTTATTAACCAAACTTGCGACTCATTGTCATTGTGTAAAAGTGACGTCCGCTTACTAGACATTGAGGAAGAGGAGTTTTTATCGCGATGAAAAAGGATGCACCTTTTTTATCGATGTCAAAGTGACAATAACATTTCCAGGTATATGACATTTTAACATTGGAGTTAATTTATCAACAGTAAAAACACAAGAGCTTTCTTTTTATCGGATAAATTTCTCTTTGCAACGAAACAGTTTTGCCAATCACTGATTTTACGAGAAAAACTGACATGATAAAATCGCGACACCGAAGGTGGAGCGATTTTATCTAGTTTTTTTAATTGAGTGGTATTCGACATGACTATTTCACGAGAGAAAAAATCATATATTTAAACGTTTTATTTATTGCAAACTTCAATTATACAAAGCCAAAAAATAATAACATTATGATAAAAAAATTACTTATTTATGTAAAAAGTACAATTATTATAATTGTACGTTGTAGCATTATTTTGGGGATTGTTTTGCATCATAACCTGTGATGAATTGAAGTTAGAAACTGAGGATTCCTTTTTTTTATTTTCTCGAAGGTTCTCTATAAGTTGGAAATGGTGTTCTTTAATTAATTGTAAATATGGTTTCAAAGAATGGGCATGAGAATGTCCTGTAAGCTAAATTATCTCTTGTTCACCAACTCCTTCTTTTGCTAATGCAGATATTGCAGAAGCTCTATGTGAATGATTGGTTATTTTTATTTTTTTTGTGTCTATACCAATTGATTCTGCCGATATTTTCGTCCACTTTGAAATCGTATTAATTCCCAATGGTGAATTTTGTTACCATATTCCTTTCTCCCAATTTGGATGTACTGTTAAAAATAATCTTGTTGTTAGATAAGGATTGGATTCTCTTTTTTCAATAATTTTTAAAAATAAACGAACGGGACACAAATTGTTGTTAGCATTATTTCTTACCAGCCACTTACTGCCAGATAAAGCTTTTGATCCTCCTTGTGTCGTTTTGGAAAAGATTGGATTATATTCTACCCTGCCAGTAAAATTACCTTTATTATCATATTCTTTTTTATAGTAATCAATATCACAATTAGCAGCTTCATTTCCACGCCATGCTAATTCGAACGAACATAAATGAAAAAACTTTTTTTGTAACCCATCAGGATTATCTTCAGAATAGCTTTCTACCATTTCCATTAATTCTTCTTTGGTAAACGCGTTAGAACTTCTTTTTCTGGTTTCAGGTTCAACCTGAAGCTTTTTACGTTTTGTATCCCTGGCCAATCTAGCAAATTTATAGGTAATATCTTCAAATGGATCAATTTTGATGTTTAATTCTAGAAAATATTTATCCTGAACCATTTGAGCAGTCGTATTTCAAAGTGTTTTCACACTAGCTTCAGTATAATCAGTTCCATCTCTTTTTTTCATGTTAAAACCATAATCTTCAAGAATTTTTGCTATAACTTGTTCAGAAGTATCCTTTTCTAACATATAATTACGTGAGTCCAGAAACATTCCAAACTGTTCCCACGCAGACTTTTTTGTCTTCATTGTATTTCGCAGTATACTTTGCTTAATTGTACTCTCTATTTCATTTATTGAATTATTTCCAAATCTTGTATTATTCATGTTAATAATACTTTTGAAACGGTTTTAATAATTTTTAGACAGTTAAAGAAATAAATAAACAACTTTGTTTCCTTAGAAACCACTAACAAAAATTTTGTATTGAATTTTATCACAGAGTGATAGAATTTTATACACATAGATTTTATATATCAAACGTCAAAAAATTGCCGCGACAAGACAAAAAATTGCCAGTTCAAAACCTTCAAATTTTGTCCGTTATCAATTTAGTGTGGATTTATGCAGCAACATTTAACAATTAGTAAAACTGCCATCATTTATGCAGACACAATTATAAATTAGGAGAAAATATTAAGCGTGCGCAAAAGCCCGAGATTCTAGTTACAATAACCCTACATTTTTATGTCTATTTGTGCATTGGAACAATTTTGAAGATGTATAGTAGAATAAATTGAAACTCTTTTTCTTTTATTAGTACAACTTGAAAATAAACAAACACCCAACATAACCCCAAGTCAACGGCTTTTCTATGAAAAAAGTAAGGATCTGCGTACTAGTTGCGCACTAGATGAAAGTTCTGTACATTTAATTTAAGAAAGTTAAAAGTTGGCCAACTTCGTAATTGTTAAATGATAATTGTTAATTGTCTGCATAAATGGAATCATAGTGAAATGAGTAGTTCAACTTATAATTGATAAATGTTAATTGTTAAATGCTAATTGATAATTGTTAAATGTTGCTGCATAAATCCACACTTACTCTAGTGAAATAGTCAAATATATCTAGAGAATAACCAGTAACTTTTAGACGCAATGTAGCATCCCGTGAAAAGGTACGAAGCTGGTATATCGAAGCATACTAAGGTTATTCCAAAAATCGACCACAGTGGCGTCAACTGATTCAATTATGATTTCTATATACACTGCAGAGTTGTAAATTTAAAATCACAATAGGCTGTCATATATCTAGATTCAAAATGACTATTATTTTTTATAATTACAACGAGATCCACCACTGATTGTTGCTCTTTTTTTATCACAAATCTACGCTGACAAATATTCGGGCCGTGGTTTGCCAACAATAAACCGAAGAGATAGAGGGATAAAACTTTTGGTTATTCGGACTTAGGCATTAATACACTGGAAAAATAATCGCTCTCCACAACTCACTGTCTTTTTTCGTTTCTTTTGTTCGTGGAAGACAAACTGTCTTCAGGTCACTTATCTCTCCAGTGGAAATACTTTTGTGTCGATTCCGATAAATTCGATGTTGTGTCAATCGATTTATGGAATCAGCAGTAACTAAAAAGAACAGATTCATGACGAAAGTTTTTTTGTGTTGTCAAACTGTGGTTTTTCGTATGCTGCAGTTTTTT
>CAJUYH010005957.1:0-18723 GCA_910591685.1 Galerucella tenella
AAGTCGTCTAATGGACCAACCATCCTCTATTTTGGAAATGATTCGCATTTTATCGAATTCACTTAAATGTGCTGGCATCGTGGATAATGCGTTTTGTCAAATTTGACACATGTGTCTGTTTGTCATTTTGATTAGTTAAGTTTGGTTTACATAGGGAAAAAAAAGTGTACCAGTTTTATATGACGCGGAGTGCACTTATGAAAAAAAAATCAGCCGTATTGCTAATTACTTGTACTTTTGGTCTAAAATGACCCATACCGACTGGCCTTTTTGAGGTATCAGCAACAATGTCATATTGGAAGAAATCAGCAAAGCTAAGAAAAGATCTGATCATCGAAAAGCTTTTACAATCGGATTCTTCTGGGTGACTACAACCTGTTGAGATCAAATGAATGCATAAGTCAAAGTAAAACTACAATAAGACTTTTTACCAGGGATTCTAACGGGAGATTGTCGCCTGAATGAGCACCTGAGAAAGCTCAAAATAGTGGAGGAAGAAGAAAGTAGATTCTGTGGCATGGAAAAAGAAACCTCCATCCACATACTTGCGAGCAATATATCCCAAACTTCTTCCGGGAAATAGGACTAAAGGAGATATTTTTACTTAGGACCATGGATTTGATTTACAGTTGCATGAAAACTGAATTTTGTTGATGTGTTTAATAGAATTTCGGTTTATAGTAGATCGTTCAACTAGGAGGGCATAAATGACAGGAGATGAACGGTATGGATGTATGACAGAAGCTACCTACTCGCCATTGGTGAGAATAGGTTATGTCTCTCTCAAACACCCGATATAGCTAGTAGCAATCCATGGTCTTTTAAAATTTCAATATCAAAAAAAGAGAATTAGATACAAAAACGTATAAAGTTCGTTGTAATTTTGGCCTCAAGTTCCAAATTATAAATACAAGCAAATTTTTTGGGAGAAATAAAGTTTCAGGACAAAAAAAAAATGGTTTTTCATCGACATATCTCTGCTTTTAGTACGGTACATAACTTCCATGCAGCTTAAGAAAATTAACATTTAAAAAGTGCCTTGTTAAAAAAGGAATAGTGCAAAGTGGTTCTAAATGCAATTTTATTAAAAAAAAAAACATAAGTTGAATTAAAGCTACAACCCTGACATATTCATATGATTTTTAACTAAGTGAAGTTTCTAATTTGGAGTCCTTTGACTCGTACCCTTAGACACCCTGTAGATAATAATATCTGAGCAGTTCGATTGGATCCTAAAGGTCATTTTAGATTAGTGCAATATTTAGTCCAAGTTTTGGAACAATATTTGGAATAGATTTCTTGTGTGAAATATTGGCCAACTGTTTTAAGCTATTTTAGACTATTCCAATTTATTGAACAATATTTGGTTCAAGATTCTGCGCAGTGATTTGATGATAAAATAAATATAAACTTTTCAAATTCAAAAATTTCGTTAGTTATGGAACCGGAAAATTTGAAATATTGATTAATTTGCACGGCTGCTTATGTCACTAAGCGAATATTAACTTTAAAACAGGGGAGAAGTGCTTTACATTTTACAAACAAGCATGTTTTTTAGATTTCCTCAATTAACATTTCAATCTCTAAATGAAGGGTTCAATGAAACTCAAAGTCAAACCACAATATATTTAATGTCCGTTGGGACTCAAAACTTGCAACTAGTTTCGGTAACAATTACCATCATCAGGCTATAACAAATAGAAAATGGTACCTCATTGTAAAGATCCAAAGAGACAATAAAAAGATAGATTTAACAAAGTTGCGATCAAATAATATTATACAATCATGTTACAGTTATAGAGAAAATTAATCTAAAATAATGAATCAATACTATAATGACAAAAGTTATGAGAAATTTAAATATTTTAAATGTTTCTAAATATAACAAATTACAAAAGTTACCTGTATGAAATTTCACAACTGGAAGGGTAAGATCATCACTGTCATCAGTTCATAAAGTAGTACTTTTTAAAAAAAGTTAAATATTTAATAAATTGTGGAATGAAAAAACCTTCATTTGGATTCTAACCACATTTGAGATATGGATGAACTCTTAGAGTTAATTTCAATCTCTAGTTTATTCCAAGACATATTTTTTAACCACTTCAATACATAACCACAAATTATCAAAATTAATGACATTTTCATCGTGAAACAGAAACACAAACAATAAATCAAATTGATAAGAAAATATAACCTGTTCTATTTTTTTACAATTTGACAGGGTAGACTTGAGCTAAAAATTGCACAAGAAATTGTCTAATCTAAAATGATCTTTAAATGGACTGCATTAAGCTGAAAGGAACCAACCAACACGGCTAAGTTTTGAGAAAATGATACGTGAAGTAAACCTGTGTCTCTAAATCCACATTATATTTAAAAATAGTGATTTTTGTTTTTTAGAATAGAGATTTATTTGATGTTACTTCCTTAACTGGAAATAATAATTATTGTCCCATATTTTAATAATTATTGCAAGTTTTTGTGGGTTGGTTCTTTTCTGCTATATTTAAAATGCTTTAATCAATAAAGCGCATAAAAAAACTTTGATGTTGGTTAATGTAAAATGGATCCTACATTGTGGGTGAAACAAATAATTGTACTCGAAATTAAATGAACTGTAATGGGGGAAATAGTCGTGAAAGTAAGAAATAGGTCAAAGTTGTAAAATACTAATCAACCATCGTAGAGAGCAAGATGTTTTTGATGTTTAAACTTCAGATATAAAAAAAATCATATAAAAAGCCAAATAATACTGTCACTGATATACTAGAAATGACTGAAAAACTGTTTTTTAACCTAAAAATATTTCCTATGTTTTTGTGATATTTTTATATCAAACAATATACTTTAATGCGCATTTTCTAACCTTGAACTTTAATTTTATCACAAACACTGTCAACAAGTCATTTTTCCACAATATCCATCTGATAAAACACGATTTTCAAGTTAATTTTTCCATATCGACAAACAAAACCCACACTAAATAAATACAGACTTTTAATTAAAAAATCGTAATACCCGCAGGTGAAATTTTAAAAAATATATAACGAGGTCACAATAAACGTATTTAAAGCAACTAATGGTATCATCTGCCGTTGGAAAATTGCATCACGAACCATATGCAATAAACAAATCTCATTCTGGAGATATTTTAAGACCGGAATGCGTGTACAAGATCAGTTGTTTGAACTCTGTTAGATATTTAACCACTTAACAGTAACCTTGTCTAATTTATTAACATTATTATGTGGTATTTTACGAGGGTCAGTTATTAAATTATCAAAAACAATATATTGTCTTGATATTTAGAAGTGGGACTTAGTGCTGAGTAGTTAATTTGATTCTTCTACCCCCTTTCTCTAGCATATCTTCTACTCTTTCATTTTTTTTCATCAATTCAATCAACCAGGTCCTTTATAAACTTTAGTTTTTTGCAGGAGCGGACATTTTTTAATGAACAAACTATATTTGTGCCAAAAGAACTTTATACAATCATTAAAACTGCTTTTTTCACAACCCATTCACTTATAGTTGATTTCGAATAAATAATTTTATTCTCCTGTCCACTTTTTTCACCATCCCCTCGGCTCTTTTATTTTTTTAATCAATTTAATCATCCAGTTCTTTTTTCTCTTATTTTTTGGGAATCAAACCACAATAATGTTTTTTATTTTTAAATCTAACAATACGTTGAGATCTATCTTAACAAAAACGAAACCAAAAAATGAAGAACCATCTTCAAAAAATTGCATATATCAGATATCTTGTGAATGCGACAAATTCTATTTAGGTGAAACATCTAGAATCTAGACCATCTAGACCATTGCAAGTTCGAATAAGTGAACATAAAAAATATATCAAAGATAGGGAGTTCTTTAAATCAGGTATTTGTAAACATGCTTGGGAAGAGGGGCATTAAACTCAATGGGATTCGACAAAAATAATATTGAAAGAGGCCAATGATAAGAGACGAAAAATCAAAGAAAGTGCTTTAATACAACTAAATGCAGATAAATGTGTAGCTAGTATTTCAGCCGAATGTAGTCAAATTTGGTTACCAATGTTAGAAAGAGAAATTTCCAATAAACAATTACCTGCGTTATCAGGATAGCATGATAAGTTTTTATCCAGGTTTTCTTATGATTTATCATTGGAATAGTTGTTAATCGATACACACTTCAATACACAAAATCACCAATCTGAGTTATACATGTTTTGAAAACAAAAATAATCATACACAAAAAAGTAACAGCAAACGCGTTTTATTAACTACATTTCCAAAATAAGCGAAAAAAAAACGCTATCCCAATAAAAACCGTTCCTGGAACGTGCACTTCACTGGATTCTATTTCTAGTAGACTATCATATCGTTAGAATGGCATAAAATAAAATATTTTATTTCACATTTTACCAGAGATGTGATCTACTATGAGTGGACCTTAATAAAATTTGACAACAAAGTTTTGTAGTCTTAAACTTCAAAATATTATTGATTGTCTAGTTGTCATATTTTTCGATAGGGACCAAAAATTATTTTATTACTAGTTAATCTTGACAACGGTAGCTGGAACGCTACCGAAACGTCGAAATAAAAAATAAAAACCATTATTGTGGTTTGATTCCCAAAAAATAAGAGAAAAAAGAATAAGTAATTCCACAAGGAACTTACAGAAGATATTTAATCATCGAGGTTTTCTTTTATGTTTATTTCCCCATATACCTTCCCATTTTCAAGATTCTCTTTATATCTTCCCTTTCAAACTACCAATACCAACTTAGCTGTCTTTTAGAAACTTCATTTTTTGTAGGACCACTTAATTTTGAATGAACAAACTATATATGTGCCAAAACAACTTCATACAATCATTAAAACTGTTTTTTTACAACCCATTCACTTATAGATGATATCAAATGGATAATTTTATTCCCCATCCCCTCGGCTCTTTTATTTTTTTAATCAATTTAATCATCTAGGTTTTCCTTTATGTTTATTTTCCCTCTATATCTTTCCATTTTCAAGCTACTCTTTGTATCTTCCCTTTCAAACTACCAATACCAACCTTTAGAAACTTCATTTTTTGTAGGACCAAACAATGTTGAATGAACATAGTATTTGGAACATAAAATTTTGAATGAACAGACTATATTTGGACCTAAAACGCTTCGCACAATCTTAAAAACAGTTTTTTTATAACGTCAAATGAAAGATGTTGTCACTATGGTCATACCTCTACTTCTAGCAAGCTCTATTCTAAATATAACTTTCAAATAAACTAAAAAATAACCTACACCAAAATAACTAACGATTAAACTTACTGCTGTTCATACTCGGACTGATGATATTTGTAGGCTCCCCTAAAATAATCAAACAACATATTTTTAACCACCGGTTAATTATCAACAAAAATCTCAGCCGTTATTTATAACAAAAAGTAAGATCAACCAAAACCCCAAGAATAAAAAAAATAAACCAAAATAAAAACAAAGCGGTGTGAAAGCGTTAAAATAAATTGTGCGGCAAACAAAAACAAAATCAGGCAATATTTATGAGTGTTTGTTATACGTAGCTGATGAAAATTTTTGTAAAAAAAATTACCTCAACATTAATTCTTCGTCAATGTACTGCAATAGACTCCTAAATAACAATATCATTAATTAAAACATCGAGTCTAAAGGATATCTTGCTTTAGATGTAAAAAGAAAAACTGTTATTATTAGTGGAAAAAAATAAAATTATAAGTATTTGTAGTTATATTAGGATCTAAGGAGTTATTTGGATTAATCGTTTTAATCTTGCAAAAATAAATCAATTAACTACCATAAACAAATATTTTTTTATTTGGCAACGCAGCATTATAGTCAAATAATTTTAGCTACATCTGTACATTTATCCCAATTTCCAGTGGATATTAAAGAAAGATGATGTTAAACAAATGGACTTTCTACAAGATGTAACTTTGGAGTTTCTATGCATAAATCAGGCAGTTATCTAAAGAAATTATCATTGAACAGAACCATCATAAAAAGCAGTTAATATCTTCCCAGATTTTTACTCCAGCTGCTTTCGATAGTTCTGACATTAATAGGTATTTTGAAAAATTATCAAATATTTGCCCTCATAGGACACACCCCTGCTACATTGCCAAAATCTTCTTAATTTTAATAATTTGAAATTGTATTTGAGTTTTTTTCTATTAGATGTTTTCATGTCAAAGAATAGTTTTATTATTTAGAGCTAAGGTCAACAAAAACATTGCAAATGAAAATAAAAAATCAAACATTCCAATGCAAAGAATATTCAACAATGTTTATTTTAATATAAATGAGAAAGCAGAGGGTTGTACCTCTGCGGGTGCAGAGAGGGATACTCCTGAGGGTGCTGCAGGCGTACAGGACAGTGGGTGGACTGGCAGCAGCGGTGCTGTCAAGGTCATATCCATTGGACTTGATGGCTAGAGCCAGACAGAAACGCTGGAGGGGTGCGAACAGAGATGAAGTACAGGAATTTATGGATGAGGAAATGGAGAGAAGGTGGGATGAGTATGAGGGCGCGCTAAAAGGAGCGATTGGGAGCAGGAGAAATTGGATGGACCGGAAGTTCTGGGAGGTGAACTACTTTTTGTCGCAGGTGCTGTCGAGATTGGGTTACCTCCACAAGATTGGGAAAAGAGAAACTGGAGTGTGCGAGAGATGTGAAGTGGAAGGATGATGTGGGACATGTGTTTAGATGTTGGAAGAACGAGGAAGTTTTAAAAAAGTTGGAAAATGAACTGGGAGAGGCGGTGTATTGGGAAAATATGGTGGCGATTATGTTGAGGGGCGAGGAGGGATGGATAGAGATACGTGGCGTAGTGGAGAGCATGATTAGAGAAAGAGAAGGACTATGCTAGGGTAGTGACTCCAAGGCGGGAGTAACGGCGAGTTTGAGGTGAGTTTGGTTGGTAGGCATTCCCGTGGGGATGAGTCCAACACTGTCTGGGTACTGGTTAGTGACCCATTCGAACATGAGTTTCCCATCTCGGCCCGAAAATTAAAAAAATAAAAATCTATATAAATGATCAAATAATTGTGTTGGCAGATTATAAACTGTTTGTCGAATATTCTTTACAATCCAAAATAGGTGCAACTAAAACACACAACACACTCAAATCAAGGCTGACCTCAATGACATTTTCAAAAGCTGCGATCCAGTCATGGCTTTTCTTTCCTGACTAAAACTGATATCGGAAATGAGATATGTTGAAAAAAAATGGAAATCAACCAATTGTAATCGTTTTAGCTATGGAAGGATGTCAAAACTATGGAAGAAAATGGGGAAAAATGGAAAATATTTGAAGTCGAAGAATAATGATGTATGGATAACTGATAACATTGACAAATAATTTAAAAAAAGACTGAAAAAGAATAAAAACATATTAAAAAGGCGAGGAACAAATCTATACAATTGAAAAATGTCCTTATTTGGAAGGAAAAAGTCTCAAAACATAAAAAATTGGGAAGAAACTACTGGGGAAATACATCTTTTTACCAAATAACAAAGATATATACAGTGTGTACATAAAGTAACGTAACTTGCTAATATTTCGATTCCCGTTAGGTTTACAAAAAAAAAATGTTTAATAAAAGTTTTTTCAAATAATCTAGTCCATCTGCATAAGTCGATTTATAGATGAATACAGGGTGCACCGTTGCTCCAAAATAACTTATTAACATATATTTTCAGTTTCTAATAATCTATTAAATTACAAATACAAGCGTCAAGACCGAAATTCTAGGATTCCCGCCGAAACTAGGAATCTTTGGCGAGAAACCTAAAATTTTAGCGGGATATTTGAAATTCTCAACGGGAAACCTGAAATATTTAGCGGGAAATCAGAAATTTTCGGGAAAACTTGTAAATAATTATTATTAATGGCAGAAAAACCTACTACTTTTTTGGCACAAACAATTTTTTTATAATTTTAGATTCAAACCATTGTAACTTTGGAATTATTAAAGTTGGAATTATGCGGTTTTATTTGTATACATATTATTTGTTTTATTTCCATAAATGTATCCCCATACCTATTGTGTATCCTAAGTCGCTCTGATCGACCACTGAGCGCAAAGTGTCCCTGTTGTTGAAAAAAAATAAGAATAAAAAAAAGGTAGAACGTATCGCGGGACACACGGTGGGAACTTTAGTTCCTTTTAAGCAAAAATTATGTAATACATCTGACGTTATAGATTTGCATATGCCTCGGTGGCCAAGTAGTAAGCAAACCAGACTCTCGCGCGGTAGACTCGGGTTCGATTCCTTGTGAAGAAGTTTTTTTTATTGTTAATTTTATTTTTAAATAATTATTCGGCTTTATAATAAAAACAACAGGTAAACGTTTGAAATATTTAGCAGAATATTCATTATTATAGATAATGGTACGGTACCCTTCATGAGGGAGTCCGACTGGCAACATCTACTTATAACAGCATCGTATATTTAAAAAAGGAAACCGTAGCATTATACAAATAGGACATCCAAGAACTGTACGTTTACCACAAAATTAGTGGAAACATAAAATTGAATTGTTAAATTTTTAATTTGAAGTTATATTATAGTTTTTCCTAAGTGGGTCGTAGAAAAAATATGCTGTTCGACTCGTGTGGATTGTCCATATCGCACTTGAACGATTGAGCACTCCACCTACGGCTTCGTGCTCAAACTTCGTCCTCGAGCGATATGGCCATTATATCCACACTAGTTGCACAAACTACAATTTCTTTCAAAATATGCCCTTTTACATTTAAAAACAACCTGCCAAATGTCAAATCAATTTATCCATCCATTTTAAAGTTATCGAATTAAAACATTCAAGTTTTCAAAATTTCAACACCCTGTATTTCGAAAAGTAAATGTGCTAGACCCCTTAATCGCGCAAAAAAAAGGATGGAAATAAAAGTAAAAATTTATCCGAACAATTTCAAGTAGATCACCAGCACTGCGAATACCAGCTTTGCATAGAATTTTAATATAGCATCGGTGGTTCAGTGGTAGAATGCTCGCCTTCCACGCGGGCGGACCGGGTTCGAATCCCGGCCGGAGCATATGAATCGCTGCTTCGTAAACGAGAGAGAGACTAAGGAGATAGCACAAGCACGCAAGCAAGGCACATAACGAAGCAACGTAACATAACGTAGCGTAACGTAACGGTCAGATCTTTTGCGTCGCGACCCCTGGTCGCTCAAACATAACCTGACGTAAAGAACTAAAGTTCCAAAAAAATAATAAAAAAAAAATTAAAGAATAAAAAAATCACACACACATTTGTAATTTAGTAGATTGTGGAAAACTGAAAATATATACATGGTGTACTATTTAAAAAAAATGTTAGTTTGTTATTTTGTAGCAACGGTGCACCCTGTATTCATCTAATCAACTTATGCAGATGCTCTAGATTATTTGAAAAAACTTTTATTCAACATTTTTGTTTGTAAACCTAACGGTAATCGGAATATTAACAAGTTACGTTACTTTATGTACACACTGTATACGATTTTTGGTTGATTTTCCAAATATTTACAAAAAAAATATGATTTTATTAAAAAGCCCAATGACATTTATTGCAAATAAACAGGAAACAGGAAAAAAATCCCGAAAAAACAACACTTACTTTTCCCTGTTGAGCGAGTCAAAAGCATTCCCTATTCCACACTTCTGATTTTGATGTTCCGCGCAGTTGTGTACGCTCGTAACGTTGTTCATAAGATCCATCAGATCCCACTGCGGTTGTTTTTCTTCAACTATCACAGTAGGAATATCTGAAAACGCTTGCAAAGTAAACAAATATCAAATAAATATTAATTTTTTTCTTACCCGTTCTCTGTAAAGTATTGTTAGCCTCATCTATGCGCTCAATGTCGGAGTTGGAAAGGACAGCGTTTTGTGGTTTTGGTCTTGAAGTCAGTCGTGATGCAATCCTTTGCGGAACGTTCTGTACAGCCCCATCTTCGTCGGGTTCAAGATCAGTAAACATATGCGAAGGATTGTTAGCTTTTTGTAGTAACTCTAGGGCCAGTCTTCGGTGCATGTCTCCTTGGAAAAACGCATGCTGAAAGTGAATAGACAATACTTAACTGATCATATGTCAGTACAGGTACTTACCTGTAGCAATTTTTCAGCGGTAGGTCGTTTCTTTGGGTTTTTGGTTAGAGCAACCTTTACAAAACTTTGAAAAGTAGTACTCCTAGAACATAATGTACAATAAAATTGAAATATTATCGATATTTAGAAACATTTACATTCTATAGAGCATTTAGTCGGCATTTAGTATAAGAAAATTTGAAATCAGTTAGGGTAAAAGCCACAAAACTTGGCAATGTGCCAGTTATTGGTGCTTTATGTCCGTTTGTAATTATCAATGATTTAGTACAAGTTTTAGTCAATTACCCAACAACAATTACCATCAAGTGAGGCGATGCACCATCGTGCTCGAAATACATTCCCCCAATTTTCTCATTTTCTAATAGCACTGGTAACATATTTTGCAAAGTTTTCCGTACTTCAACAGTCTACGCCTATTTGCTAATTTTTCTGTTCCTTAGAATATTAGACCTACTTGATAATTGTTAATTATTTTGACTTGAATATTTTAGTAAGTGTGCACTTCGAAAAACATTTCCGTGTAACTCAATTTTGTCTGTTCTTTTGGAATAAACTATTGATTTATAAAAAGCTTGATAAAATATTTTGTTTCTCAGCCGGAACCTGGATTATAACTGTTTTTTTTACATGATAAGATTTTGATGCTTATGTAACTTACACCTACCAAAAATGAAAGAAATCTATGGGGTGGTTCTAAAGTTATTACGTACAAAAATGTCAATGATACATTTAAATAACTTTGACATTAAAAGTTAAGCAGTAAAACGGGATGTGCACTTCGAAAAATATTTTGGTGCCGCTCTATTTTTCTGTTCTCTTCGAATAATCTATTGGATTTAAAAAAAATTCTGATATACAGGGTGTTGTTTAAAAAATTCGAATTCTTTGCTAAAATCTGAAAAATGACAGGTTACTAACAAAATCATACTGCTCAGTGCGCATAATCACAACCTAAATAAGTGACTAAATATGGTGTGATGCAAACACATTTTTTTTCTTGTCAATATTTTAGTGTCCCAAGTTTAAGATCCTAAAAAATTGACTAAAACTTGTACTAAATCATTGATAATTACAAACGGGCATTAGATCATGACAATTACTAAAGTTCATTTAAAAACCAGGAGGAGTAATTTGAAAAGCCTTACTCACACCACTAAAAGTTACCAGATTAGTTACTAAAGGGTGTGTTCCGAAAACGTAGTCAACAGTCGTGTTCCAAATATATTAAATATGCCTTGATAGCAAAGACATTAGTCATAAGTCGATTTCTCCTCTGTTCTGCAGTATATTTTTCAGATGTACCTACGCATTAAACAAAATGTAAGACTTTTTCCTGTTTCGTTTCTTATTCAAACATAAGAAGATTCAGATTCACATCGACAACAAACAAATTATGGTTATTGTTGATGGTGGAGAATTACAGATAGTCAAGTTACTTTAATTATATTTATTACAATTAAATTGAAAAGAATATAACAATTGATAATATGTTCTGGCAATAACAATACTACAAAATTAATAGCATTGTAGAGCAATATGCAGTATTAATTTAAACATTTCCAACAGTTATCTTTATGTTGCCGGATTAAGTGTAATAAACCACTTTTCCAATACTTCTGAGATACCTTCTTCCTTCTCTTTAACTTCAAAACCAATAATGTATTTTCTACCAAACCCATTCTTTTCTATATTGTTTCATATCTTGCATGGCATGTTCTTCCGAAGAACTTTGACGATTTCTTCCCAAATATGTATATAACAAAAAAATGGTACCTACATTTGACACGTCAAAAGGTGACACAGATAAATTTAGTTTGTTTCAAGAAAGTCTGAACGTTTCTTTGAAGCTTGCAAAATTTTGTACAGCACAGATAACATTTTTGTTCTTCGAACGACATTTTCTATTCACTCATCACAATTTTTTAAAAGTCCTGGTATTCCACCAATATTTTCTGCACTATATAATGTTCCTCTACTTCAGTATTCCCTTAATACTCGCTAAACCGACTTTACTACTTTAAAAAAAATGTAAAGTAATAATGTACCCACTGCTTCAGAATATTTTTGGTTTTTCATCCAATATTTATTTATTTATCTGTCAGAACTATCAAAAATGAAAACTATCAGCTGATGTCAATATTAAAAAGTGTTGTGTGAAACTGGGCTGAATCTGACCAATCAAAGGTCTACATAATTGCCAACTTAAATTCAAATTACTCCTCTTGGTTTTTAAATGAGGTATAGTAATATATAAAAAAAATCATCAATCTTGATAGATTAAACTATAACTCGATCTTTAAATTGATTTTGATTGTTATTAAATAGACCCTGTAGAAATGTAGTTAATAATTGAGTAAATATGTCAGCCTACGCAAGAAAAGTAGTGTAGTATTTGTAGGTGTTGTGATAAAATATTTTGTTGATTATTTCTCTTAGCTAGGCTAATAATAGAACGTTAATTCGAAAACAAATATTTTTTTTATGCATTTCCTTTCAAGTGCAATGTTTTGTTGATTTAAGAAGGATTTATTGGAAAATAAACTGCATTAAGCTATAGTTGGAATATAATTTTTATTGGGTAACTGATAGGTCACAGTTACCTATTACCAAATAAAATTTTACCTCAAAATGTTATAAGCAATTAAATTGTAATCTACTCACCATTTCTCTTTGTCTTTCAATGTAGGTGGTTTGAATCCACTTTTTGACATTAAAAATAAAGCTCTCATTGGATGTAAATCAAACATTGGCGGTTGTAATTCTGCTAATTCTATAGACGTGATACCAATAGCCCAAATATCGCAAAGCTGATTGTAACCACCTTTACGTTCAACAGCAGCCACCTATAACCAAAACTATGTACATCACACTACTAAATATAAAATAAATCTTACCTCTGGTGCCATCCAATAAGGTGTTCCGATAAACGATCTTCTCTTATTTATAGTAGCTGTAATTTGAGCAGAAACCCCGAAATCTGCCAATTTTACATCCCCGCATTCAGTCAATAAAATATTTGCTCCTTTAATATCTCGATGCATTTTACCTTTGTTATGAAGGTACTGTAATCCTAATAGTGTTTCTCTACACATATAAGCTATTTGATTTTCTGCTAATGGACCCGTTACTACAATTAAATTTTTAAGTTTTTATACTATTTACTAATGAAGAAACTTACTATGATATATATCTTGGAGAGATCCACCTCCGCAGTATTCCATACAAATCCATAATTTGTCCCTTCGTAAATAACTACCATAATATGCTATAATGTTGGGATGCAAACAGTCTCTCATCATTAGAATCTCTTGCTGTATTATTCCAAAGTCATCACCTATTCAAATTATTAATATCAACAACTTATAAAAATAATTAACAACATTTTGTTATATCTAAACATTCTCTAATTATCATTATTAAAAATATAAACATATCTATCTAATTAGACTTAATTGCAAATGTATTATTTTGAATAATTTACAACTGCTTTATGAATAACTAACATAAATGTCATCCCCTTATTTTTAATTAAAGAAAATTTCATCACCTGATGGTAAAATGTTTATTGAATATTTCTTATTACAGTAATGAGTTTGACAATATAAACTGTAATTTATTGCTTGTTGTTTGTAGCATGCATACAAAAGTATTTGCAAAATAAACTGAAGTGCATTTATTATTTATCAATATAAAATGAAAAAATGCGTATCATAAGAGGTATCTAGAAACTCGTGAGGTGCACAAAAATAATTGTATGCCTCAAAACCATAAAGAGGTTGGAAATTATACCAGTTTGTACCCTTTGGGTTTGTTTTTTTGAAGCTAAACCACACTGCCCTGTCCTGTGCATAACCGTATAAGGTCTTACCTGGTTCTAGTTTAATCACTTTTATTGCAGCAAAATCGTTAGTAGATAGTCTCTTTGCCTGCAAATATGAATCAGATAGAAAATAATCGGAAAGTAAAAATTTTAATAAAATACCTTATAGACGTCCCCATAAGTCCCACTTCCAATTCGCTGAATTAATTCGTAATCATCTTGTGGGTTTCTTCGGGAGATATCCGAGCTCAATACCCCTTGAGCCATTTTTATTTAAATTTACCTGATTACATTGTATGTACTGTTAATGTTAAAATTGATGAAATTAAATGTTTACGTGAATTTGACTTTGACAGCAAATGCACTGCAGGCAGACATATTGGAATCAGTGCTGCTAACAGGTGATGCAAAAATAAAAAAGTCCCATCACCTCGGCATGAAATTTTATCGTCTGTTTAAGTAGTATGGCGATCGTTGTAGGAGTTCTATTATAAATTATTATCAAGAATACTTGAAAAAATAGGTTCAATTACCCAATTAAGAGGTATTTTTTATTCATTATTCCATATTCCGGTAAAAAAGTGAAAGATAAGGAAACGGTTTTTGAATAGTGCGGTTGGTAAAAGACAAGGCTTAGTTCCAGTTTCCATTCGCATACATAGCCGTAGGGAAGAAAAGGGAATAGGGTTATTATCGTATGTAAGTATACATTTATTTAATTTTAAATGCCGGTAAAATGTAATAAATTTTCTTGTATTGTTATACAGGTATGTTGTTCTTTTACATCCGGCTTAAATAGCACTCAGGAAGGCTAACAAATTATCTTCTATTTTATTTTAGATTCTTTTCTGTTCAAGTTTATACAAACTTTATATATTGAAGAGTTTACTAGGTACTTTTATTGAGATTTAATTAATAATTATTTACTGTTGGTTCTGTCCCAATGAATTAATTCAAAGAAGAGCAGAGTTTATAAAACCAGCTTTTTAACTTTGACATTTCTTCAATTTTCAACTTCTTTGGTTTTTATCAGAATCTCCATTTTTTATCTTTAATATCCCTTATATATAGAATATAGAATATTCATTCATTATTTCCAATTTATTGAATTGAATATTTTATAAATAAAAACATCATAGTACTGTTCAAAAATTTATTTAAATAAATAATACTTTAAAATCCTATTTACAGATAAAAACCTTAACGAAATGCACATCTTCAAATATACAAAAAAATAATATTTGCAGCCTTAAGAAATATAGCAAACATCTCAACTGTTATTCTTTAGGACATCTTTTAAAATAGAACTGGAATTCCTATTTTGTGCAAACTCGGTAAAGGTCGGTAAGACTATTTCACTAAGCACTATAGGTGTTTGTCGTGTATTACTAGAAGTACTGCTAGTGGACTGGGTAGAGGCATTAGATGGCACTGGTGGTGGAGTATTATTATCGAGTAAACTTGGTATCACTCGAGGTCTTGATTCGTTCTCTAAAAACTGTATAAAAGCCTTCGATAAAGATTCTTCAGACATCTTATTTTCAGGATTTGGCGCTAGAAGCGATGACAACCAACCCTGTTGTGGTTTGTTTAATTTCAGTTTCTCGTGATCCTGCTGGTTGAAATCCAGCACTGAGGATATTATTTTTAAAACCTGTTCTTGGTCTCTGTTCATGTTATGATTCGACAAAACAAAACCCATGATAAGGTTTTTTATTAACAGTTTGTCCACTTTACCATCTGTAGTGCTTAAAGCTGTGCTGAGTTCTTCTTCTGCTTTTGTCAGTTGAGATTGAAGCTGGGATACTGGAAAATAATATTGAATTAGTAAAAAATTTGGAAAATATAAAGCATTTGGGCAAAGATTACAGAATAAAAATATAAGATGTTTCACTCGTTCGAATTTATCGCGTAAAGCACCGATGCCGCTGGTGACTTGGATGGTACAGTACGTCACTACGTCCTTACTAGCAGTTAATTTGGCATATTATACGGGACGTCGCCCGTCGAGCGCTGTTATTTTAGAACGGTGTTTATTGGTTGTTCGTGTTTTATATTTATGTTGTATAGATTTTTTTATATTTATTAATTAATTGTTGAAATGAGCAAAAAGTCATATTAATATTTTTCTCTTTAATATCAAAGCTTAAACACTAAATATTTTGTAATATTTGCTAATACAAAATTACGGATTTATTTTTATAATAAGGATATTATATAAACAAGTATAGTGTAACTATTGTTAATGTGATGACCCATATTTTTAATCCCTTTGAAGGAAAAGCCGCCAAATGGCTTGCATAAAATTCTTTTATAAATTTGAATATTAAGAAATAATGCTTTTCAAATGTAATTCAAATTAATATAGTGGATTAAAATTAACCTGCATAAAATATGTAATACAATTCAAGGTCATCACATTGACATTAGATACACTATACATTAAGCAAGAAAACACAAAAATTCAATTCTATAGCTAACCAAAGGGGAATTGATCAGTTCCTCTTGAACAAATTTACTAAATTTTCTTTTCATCATCCATGTAATGAATTTCCTTCCAAATATTATGCAAGTCTCTATACCAGAGTCCGTATATATTTTACTCTCAAATGTATATTGAAAGATTTGAAAGACAATAGATTCAATTTAACACGTAAACCAAACTTCAAACTTAGTATTTTACAACATTTATAAAAATTTTTAATAAAGGTATCCTGCAGCTGCTTCTCTTTTTACTGTTTTAACCTTGTCAATCCAAAAAATACGCGTTATTTAAAGATCAAAATTCAAGATTCAGTGGCCCTATTATTCTGGTGGCTAATGACTATATTTAATTGAATTTGTGATAAATATCTGCTAGATTATCAATAAGTATCACAAAATTACTAAGATGCTGGATAAAAACTGTGAATTGATGCATTTTAAAAATTGAAGTTTATTTTTTACTTACCTTCCCAAATTCATATCCCGAACATTTTTCGAAATAATTAACATTTAAAAATAAACCTTTGTGATAAAGAATCCTATTAATTTAAATATATATTTCTCTAATTACCCCTGTATAGCTTGAAATAAAATAACTTCTCTGGTATCTACCAGTCTCGTTATTGACAACAAAAGCGAGTCGTAAACATAATTTATGAGATCGGCGTCCGTTTGCGACAGCAACTTGAATCAAACCGCCCTAGAGTGAAACATCTTATATTTTTATTCTGTAATCTTTGATTTGGGTCAAGGAAGTTTTAAAAGGAAGTAAAACTTGAAGATAAGGGTTTATATTTAAATTTAGTAAGTAATTTGATCATTTGTATGAATAAGATAAGCCTGCTGATTTGATTAACAATATAAGTAGGTCCGGATATTTTGGCTAAATGTCAATGAACTTACTAAAAGTAAAATTTGTATTGAGAGGGAGAAATATATGATTTTATAAAGCTAGAAATAAATACATTGTGATATCGAATGTAATGATTGGAAAACATACAATATTGATGATGCTCCTGAAAAGAAAGAAAACAAGTGTTACCCAGGAACTGGTATTTTCACAATTTTACCAGTACCTGATGTAATACTCACTCTCTATACTTTTTATTGAAAAAAAATTGCCATGCTCTTCATGCTGTCGACATTCAACAACAAAAACTGAAAATAATATTATTGAGTTAACTGTATAAAAAAGATATCCAGAATATCCCCATAGGGCTAATAATATCAAAGCTACTATTTGTAAAATCTTCTTCTTTTTTCTATTCATATATATTAAGTCAATCACTAGATAGGGCACTATTTGGACTAGCCAAATATATATCAAGTATACATCATGTCAAAAGTAACTTCTGTCATTCTGATGATGATATTTATATCGAAACAATTGTCAATTTACTTGCAATTTACAGATTTTTACAAATATATTGTGGAGTCATTTAAAAACAATTAGTTTCATTTAAAACCATATAATAATATTATTAATAGAATTTAAAAAAAGTTAAATCAAATTAAAAGTAAACGTGCAGATTAGTCTTCCTTAAAAAATGAAGAGAAACCATCCGATTCTAATTCGAAATCAAATTGAATGCAACTAATTTAATATCTAATCAAAAATAATAATTAACTACGCCTATGCATCTGCCAAGAAAGTGCATCTAGTAAATTTATTGTTTTTTATAGTTCTTTCTTTTTTTTTATGTGAAACAAAGATACCATATTTTAATTTAGTAACTTTGACAGTTCGGAGATAGTATGTTGAATAAAATATACAGGGAGTGCAAAAAAGAGGGAAATCTAGAGCTCATTTTATGTAAACACCTATTTTTTAAATGTTTTTGGAGACGCATAAAAAGTTATCAGAAAATTACTTGACAGCTGAATTTTGTGTCTCTTATTTGAAGTTATCTAGTATACTATTAAAAGAAAGATTTTTCTGTACGCAAAAAAATTAAAAAAAAAACAACACCAAAAGCCCACATCAAAATAGGGAAAGGAAAATGAATTATTTGATATTTTTTCAAGAAGGGGAAGAAAAATGATTGAAATTTATCGAGAAGAGTACAAAAAATGATTGAGATTTCTAGAGAAATAACGATAAAAATCAAAGAAGGGAAAGGAAAATGAATTATTTGATATTTTTTCAAGAAGGGGAAGGAAATAGATTTAGATTTATAGAAAAATTGTGCTAAAAATCAGAGAAAGGGAAGGAAAATGATTGAGATTTTTAAAGAAAGTGTGCTAAAAATTAGAGAAGTGGAAGGAAAATGAATTATTT
>CAJUYH010005957.1:19617-41138 GCA_910591685.1 Galerucella tenella
ATTTCTTAACGATCTATCATGCCTCTAATTAACGGTACTTATTTACGAGACACTCTGTATAACTAGGTGGTTTTAAATAATGCAGAATTTTTTATAGAGAATTACTTTTTCCGTAAAGTTGATAATAAAAAAACTCAACATTTATTGTAATCAAGATTTCAAATCCTTATCCCACATTTGAATGACCAAACAAAAACAAGCAAAACAAAAAAAAACACCTTCTTACCCTCGTCTTTTAGTCCAGAAATAATTTTTTTGGCAGACTCTAATTGATCCGAAATTCTCGACGCGGCTAATAGTCCTTGAGTGCGTTCTTCTAACTGCAACTTGAGGCTTTCTATTTCTTTTCGAAGTTCTTCTTGTACTTGTTTTTCAGTGTTGATGTGTCGACGTATCCTTTCGGTTTCTTGCATAACATCTTTCTCTTTATCTAAAAAAAAGTGTACGTTTGTTATTGAATAGTCAGAGATTTTATTTTTTAACCAATAAATATACAACATGTCCGCCCAAGTTGGAATCGTTTGGGAAACTTTTTTATCATTAATTTAAGGAAGAAAAGTTATTCTTCATAGAAAGTTCTGCGTTATCTAAAACCTACAATACAGGCATCAAATATCAAATTTTTTCAGTCGAATACGAGGTTTGTTAAAAAATATTAGTTTCACTCAAGAGTAAAGTACCTTTAAAATTGACAATTTCGAAAAATGTTACTAAAAAAAGTTGGATATGTCGAAGCATTAGTATGAGTGAAAATTAAATCTGTTGTTTCTAACATTAATATGATGTTAATTTTATAACTTGGTGTTTGAATGTATTTTATTATTTGCAAAATAAATGAATATGCACTTATTCCACGTTTTAAATGCAAAATTATTAAAAAACATGGAAAACCTAAATGATTATCATGTGTTTCGTAATCACAAGAGATAAATGTTCATTCAAAATAGAAACATTAGTAAAAAATAGAATAATCTCAAGTTTTAATTTAAATGAATGTAACTACATATTCAATCGTAGTTTTTAATTCTGATCAACTTTTCTTTAGTAACACTTTTCGATACTGTCAAATTTAAAGGTACTTTACTCTTGAGTGAAACGACTATTTTCTTAACAAACCTCGTATACTACTAAAAAATTTGATATTTGATTATTGTATTTTAGGTTTTAGATAATGCAAAACTTTTTATGAAGAATAATTTTTCTTCCTAAAATTAATAATAAAAAAAGTTTCCCATAGGATTCCAACTTAGGGGGAGATGTTGTATATACCGGGTGTTTGACCACTCTGGCAGTATCTCAAAAGCTTGATTGAAGAGTGTCACCGCTCGGAGATAGTCCGAACTTTTTGGAACTGGAATTTTTAGCAGTGCATTTGAACATAACCTAATATTTTTTTTGATTATCAACATACCCAGTCATACGTGAAACGTCAAGCACCTGCACATGCGTTTTACTGACGCTCTAATAGTATATTATTAAACGAGCAATTTATGATAGCCATAATTCACGATGGGTGACGTTTGCGTCACGAGCCGCAGGCGAGGGGCGCAAATCACCCAAGTGAATTATGGCCATAAATTGCGAGTAGAATACTATACTTTGTCCACGACACTTAATTTATTTATCAATAAATAAAAGTCAGTAGCGATTTGGCATATTACTAACCTCAAAATGTTGTGGCAGCTACTTCAAATAATTTGACATATATAGAGATGGGCGATACTGTAAAAAGTATCAATACAACGTACCGTTATAAATATATTGTTTTGAAATACTTAATATTAGAAAATATCGTTATGAAAAGTATCAATACTAAAAATTACAATATTTTATAGATACGATATAATATGTCAGAAACAAATTTCCTTAACAAAATACACAGATTTAATAGTTTATTTCATATTGTACCCCCATCTTTAGTCGGGAATTATGAACCATAATACACTACAGTGTATTATGAACCATAATTCACGACAGTTGATATATAGGTACCATATACCTTTAGTTAGGAGGTAAAATATTGACTTATTATTAGGTGGTCGTGGACAAAATTATATACTTTTTTCAATTTCGTAGCTGCTGGCATTTTTTTTAAATTCACTTTCATAGCACATTAATCTAAAAACCCATATTGAAAGTACTACAATATGTTTTACGACTGGTGGATTAGAGAGATAACATTTCATTATATTTATAGTAAGAGCGGGCTTTATGAAGTTTTTTAGGCATATTTGTTTGCCACTTAGAGTCTACGTGTGTAATAATTTTTGTGAAGATTTTTTTTTATTACGAAGTGAATAATAATAAGAACAACGTCGCGCAGTGGAAGCGTGCTGGGGCCATAACTCAAGAAGTCCGTGGATCGAATCCCCGTCCTGTCAATAATTTTCCATTCCCCTTCTCGAACAAATATCAATTAATTTATTTTCTTTTCCCTCCACTGATTTTTGGCACTAATTATTGTTCTTAAATCCATTGACAAACAATTTTAGATGTGTGAAAAATCATTGAAGTGGTGAAAATGTTTTTTCTACGACCGTGCGTTTCAACCCATTTTCCCGCACGCATTTTAGTTTTGAAAATGTGCAAATTTGTTGTGCAAATTTTGGCCTTCTTAGATATTAGTTTTTTACTTCGGAAGTTATAACTATTGCTACATCAGGCGAATAAATATTTACGAAAAATATCAAATAAAATTCTCTCATGTACAAATGACTTAAAACCGTTACCGACATCTTTATGTCATGATGTCATCCTCATCAACGTCATCTACTCATCAGTTAACACCAAATAACTCCACTGGACCGGCAATTTTAAGTAATTTACAGAATGCAACAAATTGTGTTTTTAATATTAATATTTATTATAATTAGTAGTTTTTAGTTCAAGTTTTGTATATGTATGTTGAAATAGAATATTTTTGAAAAATGGGTTGGTATACTTTTTTGTATATACGATCGTAGAAAAAATAATGTTCCTAACTCGTGCGTAAAGTGTCTTTCCCGCCCTTGACCGCTTGCCGAAACTCCGCTCCGCGTCGTTCGGGTCAACTGCAGTCGCGTGGGGGGAAAGTATCACTTTCCGCACTTGTTAAGAAAATAACTATTTCTTGAATTATGGTTCAGATTTATAGAAAATTAGGTGTTGTCAGATTTCTTGGAAATAGTGTTCTTGGGGATAAAAAATCCATTAAAACACCTATTTCTTTGATCTTTTAGAAAAACTACTAAAATTTGTTTTACAAAAAAAAAATATAAAAAAATTCTAACCTTACCTTTTCTAAACTGCTCCAAAACAAACTGCAAATTAGCCAACGCCGCCGCCTGCTTGGAATTCTCATCTTCAGCATCGGAAATCTGCTTCCTCAAAGAATCCCTCTCGCTAACCACCCCTTGCAACTGACTCTGCAACGACTCCACCTGTTGATTCGCCCTAATATTCACCGACGTATAAATCGTACTCGAATTCTTCTCCCTTTCTTCCATCTCCGAAACTTTAGCCACTAGTACCGAATTCTTCTGCTCCGCTTGCAACAACTCCTCGGTATAATGCTCTTCCAACTCAATAAGATGCGCTTGCAGCCTATCAACTTTTTTCTGCAACGTCAACTCCTTTTCCGAACGCTCCATTATTAATTGCTGTGATTTGGATTGTTCTTCCAACAAATTCTTCGTTAAAACTTCACATTTTTCTCTTAGGAAGCCGTTTTGGTCGGTTAATTTTTCCATTTCTTCGTTGGATTGGATCTGTTGGTTCAAGTTTTTGAATTTTTCCATTTCCGATGTCACCACTTGGTTCAATCTTTGTATTTCGTTGTGGTAGGTTATGTTTTCTTGATGCTTCGCTGTAACCATATTTATTAACTCATTTCTGGAGTTGGTTAGTTCTTGTACTTGCTGTTGCAAAGACTTTGATTCTTCTAATTCCTTCTGTAACTCAGTTAACCTACTTTGTAGATCATCCCTTTCCAACATAATTCCCTCTAATCCTAATTTCATATTACCATCTTCATTTATTTCTACATCTTTCTTCTTCAATTCTTTCAACTCCTTAACAATTTCTTCCTTTTTCTCCACTTCTCTTTTCATCTCTTCATGTTGTAACATCAACATTTCGTTTTCATTTCGCAGCTCCACGAATCCTACATCTTTCTTCTTCAAATCTTCTACCAATTTTTCCAACTCCTTAACCATTTCTTCTTTTTTCTCCACTTCCTTTTTCATCTCTTCATGTTGTAACATCAACTTGTTGTTTCCATTTTGCAGATCCACGAATCCTACATCTTTTTTCTTCAAATCTTCTACCAATTTTTCCAACTCCTTAACCATTTCTTCTTTTTTCTCCACTTCCTTTTTCATCTCTTCATATTGTAACATCAACTTTTCGTTTTCATTTCGCATTTCTACGAATCCTACATCTTTCTTCTTCAATTCCTCCACCAGTTTTCCCAACTCCTTAACCATTTCTTCTTTCTTCTCCACTTCCTTTTTCATATCTTCTTGTTGTAATAACAATTTATCGTTTTCATTTTGAAGGTCGATAAAATTATTTTGAAATTTCGCTAAATCTTCGTTCAATTTTTCCAAGGCCAACTCTAAAATGCGTCTTTCTTCATTTTGTGCAGCTAATTCTTTGTTTTTTTGTTCGTATTGCAGCTTCAAACTAGTTTCGTTCATTTTTGCATTCTTCAATTTTTCCGTTATAACTTCTATCTGCGATTCAAAATTATTTTCTTTCGCTAGTTTTTCTTCCAAGAAATTAATTTTCGATTCGAAATTTGATAAATTTTCATTTTGTAATTTTAAACTAGAATTTTCAGCTAAAATTATTTTAAATTTTTTTTTGTAATCTGCAATTTCTTCTCTTAAACCTTCACAATTTATATTCAACTCGCTCAATTGATATTCGGTGTTTTCATAATCGTTTTTTAATTTCTCAAAATTTCCTTTTAAATCTTCATTTTCTTCCCTAAAAACTTCCACTAAACTCCTCAATTTCTCTAATTCTTCCTTCGAGGATTCATACTCAACTTGCAACCCATCGAAATTATTCAACAATTCTTGATAATCCTTTTTCTTATTATCAATTTCTTCTTCTGTTTTATCAAGTTTTTTAATTGCACTTTCCCAATCATTATCATCTTCCAAACTATCCTTCCTTATTTGATTCCTTTCCAAATCATCTATTATTTTTTCCAAGTCTTCTATTTTTTTACTAGCATTCTCTAATTGAGTTTCCATTAAAATCATGCTATCTTCATTAGATTCTGATATAGTTTGTAGCATGGGATTATTTTTAAAACTTTCCAACTCTGCAATAAGTAACTCGTTATTTTTCGCCATTTGATTACACTCATTTTCATACTCTTTCAAAGACTGCGTTTTCGCTAGAATTTCTTGACTTATCACGTCGGAATTTTGGATGAGTTTTTCAATTTCCCGATTTTTTTCCATTAAAACATTATTCTTCTCTTCCGCCAACTCCAAAGTTCTACTTTCCAACTCCCCGCATTTACATTTCATGTCTAACAGTATCTTCATTATACTTTCAACGTGTTTACTCAATTCAACCACTAGAGGATCGCATTCTTCGATACAGAGTTGAAAATCTGAAGGTTTTTCACAATCCTGGAATTTTTTTATATTTTCTGTAATAATACTTATATATTTATCGTGAAGGCCTTGTAAGCTAATTTTATGATTCTTCTTTACTTCGTCTAATTCATCTTGCACGTCTTTTAGTTCTCTACTTATTGTCAGTTTTTCTTCTTCTAATTCTTCGAATTTTACTTCATCAGTTCTATTTTTAGATTCTTGTTGCTTCAACTGCTCTAATTCTTCCCTCAATACATTCAATTGTGCTTCATGTTCTTGCTGAATATCTTCTAATTCATTCTCCAAGTCCCTGTCCATTCTTCCTGTTGCTTTTAAAATCAAATCTTCATTCAACTTTTTAAGATTTTCATTTTCTATCTCCAGTTCTTTTAGACCATCCATTTCTTCTTTCAATTTCATACATTCCGTTCTAAAATCTTCCTTTTCTTTTGTTAACTTTTTGGAAGTTTCAGCCAATTTAATTTTAGCTTCCTCTTCAGTTTTTACGTGACTTTCGATCTCCTTCTTCAAAGTACTCACTTGTTCTTCGTACGCTTCTAGTATCATTGCTAGTTTATTGCAGTTTTCTTCATCTTCCAAGATCTTCTTTTCAAAAAAAGATATAGCTTCGTTAGCTTTTTTTAATTCTGAGTATAACAATTTGTTTTCACTTTCTACTTTTTTGAGTGTTTCTATTTCAGTTGAATCTTCAGCGTTTTTATTTTCTTCTAAAAATTTTTGTAAAGTTGCGTTCGAGTTTTTTGTAATACTAAGTTCTTTCTGTAGTTCTTCTAACTCTTTTGTCACCTTCTGGTTGATTTCTGTGAGCTCTTTACATTTCCGAATGTATTCTTCGTTGCTTGTACTATCTTCATTCTTCAACTTTTGTAGTTTTTCCATTAAAATTTTATTTTCTTTTTTAACAGTCATATAGTTTTCGTTCAAATCGTTGAGTTCGTATTGCAGCTTTTCTTTCATCTGCATTATGTTGACCAAATTTTCTTGATTATCAGCATCGAGCTGTTCCAGTTTTGCCATAAGATCAGATTTTTCATGTTCTAACAAAGAAATTTGTCTTCTCAAGTCGGAAATGTGATCTTTTGGATCAGTGGTGGATGGTTCTTCATTTGTATTCCAATTCCACGTACCATTTGGTTGAGATACATCGTGAATCTGCAAGAAAAAATGAAAAATAAGCTATAGGAAAAATAAGGCTATAAGAAACATTTTTGAATTCCCAACTTTAGAACCCCCTACTTCGTTAACTATAAATATTTTTGGTATGGTCAGAGCGAGTTGCATTTTCAATTTTGACATCATATTATTATTTAGGCCAGTTATTGTATACCAAAAGTACAAGTAATTCTCAATACGGCTGATTTTTTTTTCATAAGTGCCCTAAAGTATATAGATTATTATGAAAAAAACTTCACCAGTCTATCGATTTCCCAAATTAGAAAAAAAAATCAAAAGCTTTTTTCGAAATTTTCCAATATTCGCGCTGGGAGGAAGGTGGAGAAGAATAAAAAATACCACCGTGTAGGGGAAGTGTTTTGCAATAAAAAAGGTCTCCTGCGTTTTTTTCGTCCGATCAATGGTTTGTCCGTAAAAAATTCGGTAAACTAAGTATGTGTTCCGCATCCGCGCGACTCTGCTGCACGGCGGAAAAAAATATAAATATTCAATCAGAATTTTTTTTCAATCTTTGGTAAAAGTTAAGGTTGTAAGTAATAAATAAGAGGTAATAAATTAATTTTCACATATTTTTATTGGAAATAGGTATGCAAAAAATTATATCTTAAAATTATATATTAAACATCTTTTATACATTTTCACTATATATACATTTTGTTCCTTGAATATTAATCTTTATATTACATGAGTATCAAATTTTATTTTGAAAAAATAAAGAAGATTCCTACCCGAATCTATAAAAATTGCTATTTTCGCTTTTAATACAAAAAATCATTGAATCCAAAAATGTATGTGAATTAATTAATTTTGTAATTATATATTCTTGATCTTATAAGTTTCCCCAACAATTCTACGCAAACCCCATTAAAATTACTCCAGTTTTATCAAAGTTAAAGTATTTAATATACATATATATAATTTAATGAGAAATATTTGGCAACTATTTGTTTAATGGGAGTTTTTTTGGGGATGTGACAATAATACCAAAGTGTACTCTTTTAAGAATTTATTTCCCAGCTTTCGAACCACTATGTGTTCATTATCAAGGACTGAAAATGTTAAATAGAATAAACTATATAGCAGATAAATTAAATAATAATAATACTTACATAATATCTAAATGAGATTAAAGGTAAAAAAGGTGTATAAATGGTAATAAATTAAAAATTTGTATAAAATAAAACTCAAAAAACAATATGATATAAAAAATTTTTTTTGAAAGATGTATAAATTAAATTGTTTAAAAATTCTCCATAGTAATTCGTTTTTTTTAATTATTCAAGTTTTTTTTTCAAAATCCAAAAGATATGCATTACACTTAGATTATTTAGATCCGTTTTTTGTAATTGATTTCTGTCGATAAAATTTTGGCATGCTCATAATTCATTATATGTCCTTCAGAGAATACGTGTTCAGCAAGTGCACATTTCTCTGGATGAAGTTTGCTGTCACTTTTATGGGACGTTATTCTATTAGCAAGAGACCTTTTTAACTGACCAATGTATTTCTTATCACAATTTTTATATATTTTCTTGTAAATTCAAGATTCCTAAAATTTACAAAATAATGAAAAGTGCCGTATTTCGTAATTAGGAAAAATTAATTATCCGTAAATTTTATCTATGGAACAGACCTCCTAAGTAACAGTTTCCATCCTTCGAAAAATTGTTTCAATGCCACCTTATCAAATAATATATTTTTTATTGAGATACTTGGTTTTTTATTAGAATATAATATTTATATTATATAATATGAGTAATTTGCTAGAAATGATTATGTGCTATTACAAAAAAAATTATGCCATCTTAAAGCCGATACTTCCCTCTTCAAAACGCCGTATTACAATTATTTATATCTACATTATAACTGTACAATAGTTTATAATGTACTCCGCCGCGCTTCAGAAAATAGAGTCGCGCGGATGCGGAACACATACTTAGCTTACCGAATTTTTTCCGGACAAACCATTGCTCGGACGAAAGAAACGCAGGAAACCTTTTTTGTTGCAAAACACTCCCCCTACACGGTGGTGTTTTTTATTTTTCTCTACCTTCCTCCCAGCGCGAAACATTGAAAAAATTCGAGAAAAAAAAAGGTTTTTGATTTTTTTTTCTAATTTGGGAAATCGACAGACTGGTAAACTTTTTTTCATATTAATCTACGTACTTTAAGGTACCTATGAAAAAAAAATCAGCCGTATTGCTAAATACTTGTAATTGTTAGCCCTATCGTCTGGCCTAATTTTCGTACAAGAGATTCCCATGTAATTTTTTTATAGGGATATAAAATTTGCCAGCTTAGAAATTTTATTCATACATTATTTTAAAAATAAAAAGAAAAAGGCGAAATTTGAGCTAACAAAAACCTGATATATATATAAAGAGAAACTCAATACTTTACTTTAACGTTAACTACAAATATAAATGCTGATTATTATGTAAATAAAAACTATGGCCGTTTTGATAATAAACTCTTATCACACATATACATTATACGTATAACTTTGTAGTGGAAACACTGTAAGGTTAAGTACAGGAAACCGTTGAAAAGTAAACATACCAACGACGTATACAGGTTGTCCCAATTTTTTATCCTACCAAAGTAGAATTTGTAAATGATTCCTTCGATCAATTTTAAGTGTGGGAAACAGCTACTTGTGTATCAAGAGCAGAAAGGAGTACTTTGGCAAAGGACTTTCTGCTCGAAATATACACAAGATTTTTTCTACGATCACACCAAAATAAAATTAATTGCTGGCATAATACTCATTGACATCAGAAGATTTGGAGCGCTAGAGACAGTGAAGGATTCAACTTCTGCGGGGCCTGGGGCTAAATCGAGCGGGGGGCCACTTAAGGGCAGAGAAAAACCTCAAATAAGAAAAAGTAATACAAAAACTTTACCAACGGGGCCCCCCAAAGCTTTGCGGGGCACGGGGCTTGAGCCCCGCCTAACTACGTTAATCAACCACTGGTTATACAGGTATGATTTCCCAGTTAATATTGATTTAAAAAGCCTTGTGGATTAGGATTTCACACGCCAATATTGAAAAAAAATATTGGAAAGTTTCCTATTAAAGGCATCTGATGATTGGCACCCTTCTCATTATTGAAAAATGTAATTTTTTGGTAAAGCAAAGAAAAAATGTTTTTTGGGGTGGCGAATAACATTTTACGCCACCCTACTATTGCTTTCACGCTCTTTATTCGTAAAAAAATATAGACTTTCTATTTAAACTCACTCTTTATGTAAAAACGATTAACACGTTTTTTTTTTAAACTTCGTCAGCCTTTTTAAGTACCTGAAATTCATTCCTTGGCCGGTTTTTATTTACACTGATTTACCCGGCCTCGGTCATATTTTTTCCACTAAAATCGGGGGTACAAATATTTAACCTTTGTTTAACACATTGTCGAAGAATTTCCTGTGACCCGTATATAATGGTGTACCAATAAATTTGTTATACAGACGGTGTCGTTTAAGTTGCCCATGAATATGTATCCAAACGAAACGAGTATACAAAAAAATACGTAAATAGACCAGAGGCGGCGACACAAATAAATTGAAAATAAAAAAGAATTTTCTATGGAATCGTAACAGAATGTCAAAGTTTAGAAACTAGATCTAGTTTCAAGCACAAAAACCATTCTAAATGGTCCATTTGGATGAACGTTTGAAATGGTATGTTGAAAAAACCGAACACAGATTCAGATGCTGCAAATGCAATACGCATATATACAGTTGGCTCAAAATTGAAAGAATGCTCAGGATGTGGAGTTTACTCCAGAGCACTAAGCCTAAGGATTAAGTGGGGAATGGAAAATTAGTGATGAGCAAAGCAAGACCTAGACCAAGACTCGAACAGTCTCGGTCTTGGTCTTGCTTATTCAATCTTGGTCTTGGTTTTAGTCTTGGTCTTGCCATAATTTCTTAACGAACATCTTTCAAAACATTTTGTAAACATTTTATTTTTCTGCAACAAACATTTTTAAACCTAAATTTACTATCTTTGAATTAAAAAAAGTTCATTAATGCATTATTATCATATACGTCGCGATATGAGCTTGTCACAACTTGTCAAGAGAATAATTCTCTAGTTCAAAATATATTTATGAAAACTGAAGAACCTACCCTTCTCCAACGCATAAATTGACCTTTTAGCAAAAAAAATCCTTGAGAGAAATGAAAATATTAAAAAATAAGTAATTTTCCTTTGGATTTTAGCCAGACATTGGGACAAAGACTATGTACTCTTAAAACATTTTTGTAGATCTTTTTTTTTAAACAGTGATTTCTTTGTTTTTTTTATGTATATCGTTAAAATCTAGTAAAGAAAACTGACAATTCGACATGCCAACTTATATTGTTCCAAGAAAAGCATATGTTGACGCTGTTACAAATATTTTATCTCATATAGTTACTGTGAAAAAGAATTTTTGGTTGAGTCTTGCGTATTTAGTCTTGGTCTTGCATAGTCGGTCTTGGTATTAGTCTTGTTCTTGTTCATTAGGTCTTGGTCTTGCGAGTCGAAATTCTGCTCATCACTAGAAACAATACCAGCGTGGTTCAAACAGAACTGGTTGGTATCTCAATTGACACAAAAGAACTAAGCAGAAAAGGAATTTCTGACAAAAACATAACAATCTGCACTGATAGTAGTAGACAAGCCTTATTAGCCTTGAACAGACAACGTGTTATATCGGGGCTAGTACTAGAGTGACACCAAGATTTAGCTAACGCCTCAGCAGATAAAAATATTATCCTGTGGGTTAAAGGACACGACGGTAGTCAAAGTAATCGCATTGCCGATTCTTTAGCCAGGGAAACGGCTGGACTAAAAATTTTAAGACCCAGAGACACCTACGGCCTAACGACTTCGACAATTGTGGAACTAGCCAAGCCTTACACCCATACTCAATCCCTTAAGAGATCGGATGGAATCAAAGGATGCAGTCTTGCTAGGATCACCCTGGGCGACCCTGGTAAGCTGGCGCCGAAGAAATATTTGGCGATGACCAGGAAAAACCTACGTTTAACAGTAGGATTTCTGACTGGTCACTGTCAATTAAGTAAACACCTCCATACTATGGGGCTAGTGGACACACCTCTATGCAGGATGTGTGAACAGGAAGATGAAACTGTCAGGCATGTCTTATGCGAGTGTCCGGAGTTATCGTCAATAAGAGAGTGTGTGTTTGGTGAGTCTTGGCCTACACCTACCGATATAAAGGAGATGTCTCCTAGTGACCTGTCCACCTTCTTGGGAAGGATGTACATTGACCTAGGAGGACAACTCCTCGGGAGGATGTACAATGGGTCACATGTGGCATAAGTTCTGTGAGCCCAAACTCTACAGATACAGATGGTATGTTTAAAAATAAAGGTAATTGAAGACTTAGATCAATAAAAACATTTTTTGAACTGTAATTTCCCCTCTAAATCCTGAATTTAACTACTTTCCTGGCTAAAGACCCCGCCGGATATTGAATTACACTTCAAAGTTGAAACGGGGTTGATATATCTACAAGATATTCAACACCAACCATTCTGGTTGGCAATAAGAAGGGACAACATAACTTGTAAACAGATTTCATCTCGTCATTACAAGTTATATGTTCTCCGTTCGAAAATAAACGTACATAAACTATTTGGGAATTCCAAGATGAACCAATACCGTCCAAAATACATACTTTGAAAAATAGCGTTGAAAAGTTTTTGCTTGTGTACGCCAATGTGTACAAAACGCACTGTTAGAGACATCAGTGCCCTCATATATAAATACATGTATAATTGTTGCATTTTAAGTACTTTAACTAACACGTGCTACCTTCTTTTACACACCTGTGTACCGCACTAATCAAAATTGAAACTAAGTAGTCGAACTGGAATGAAGTTAAACGTTGTCATATTTATTACTTCCCGAAAAGTCGATAAATATCTTTTTAAAAAATTTTGCATCTAACGTTTTCGTTGATATTCTTTTTAGATTAAACAACGATTTATACCCGTTCCAGTCTATTGGGTCTATCAGTGTCGCTACAAAATAGTTTATAAGGGTTTAAAATTGGTATATCAGCTTTTTAAAAAGTAGATTGTGTACAGGATGTACCAAATTGCATGGTTTTGCAAGGTATCTCGAAAAATTAAACAATCTTCAAAAAACTGCTTGTATCAGATATCTTGTGAATGTGACAAATTTTATTAAGGTGAAACATCTAGACCATTGAAAGTCCGAATAAGTGATCATAAAAAGTATATCAAAGATATGGAGTTCTTCAGTCAGGTATTTGCAAACATGCTTGGGAAGAGGGGCATCAAATTCAATGGGATTCGACAAAAATAATATTGAAAGAGCCCAATAGTGAAAGACGAAAAATCAAAGAGAGTGCTTTAATACAACTAAATGCAGATAAATGTGTAGCTAGTATTTCAGCCGAATGTAGTCAAATTTGGTTACCAATGTCAGAAAGAGAAATTTCCAATAAACAATTACCTGCTTTATCAGGATAGCATCTTAAGTTTTTATCCAGGTTTTCTTATGATTTATCATTGGAATAGTTGTTAATCGATACACACTTCAATACACAAAATCACCAATCTGAGTTATACTTATACATGTTTTGAAAACAAAAATAATCATTCACAAAAAAGTAACAACATACGCGTTTTATTAACAACCACAACCAGAGATGTGATCTACTATGAATGAACCTTAATAAAATTCGACAACAAAGTTTTGCAGTCTTAAACTTCATAATATTATTGATTGATTAGTTGTCAAATTTTTTGATTGTGTCAGATAGAGACCAAAAATTATTTAATTACTAATTAATCTTGACAACGGTAGCTGGAACACTACCGAAACGTCGAAATAAAAAATATGAAAATATTATTGTGGTTTGATTCCCAAAAAAGAAAAAAAGAAGTTGAGACCTCAGATTATCAGTGAGTTGGGTATTTTTAAATGGACACCTATAGATTTTTTGCTTTACTTTTCTTTCTTTCACTTGATATGACATTATATACCTAATTCTTATTGTTTATATAACATAATTACATAAAATATCTCCTTGAATATATCCATTTCAAATGGCACTCCCCGTATATTTTTGGTTCCCTTCGCTCTGATATGACATATATTATGGGGTTTTTTATACAGAGTGGCGGAATTATGAATTTAAAATTGGAAGTTTATATTTCCATTTGAATTTTGGTTTAGTATTATTGTATTTTAAGGGGAAGGGTGAATGCAATGATTATATTTTTTCCCCTTCTTCAAATACTCAAAATACCTATATAAATGTGTTTATAATTCCATTTATTTTCTTAGGTCTGTAAGTCTGATAGCAAATATATATTTTTTGGTTAAGAAAAATTTGTCCAACGTCTCCAATGTTGAAAAAATTTATAAATATTCAAATATCTCACGAGAAACTTTTGAATTCCACCGCAATAATATTAATATTAAATAAACAGACCAAATCTGCAATATTTGCCTTTTTATAGAGACTGCAACAATTTTAAGGTGGTTATATTTAGACAGTTGTATGAATTATGATATTGTTCGACTATCTTATCATAAATCTAACAGTACAGGATATAGAAAAAATATGTTTTCGTAACCTTTTTAGGTGTGTAACTACATTACAAAATATTGAAATCCATAAATATACAGAGTGGTCCATATTAAAATCAGCAATTTCTTCTTACTAATAATATTAATATAAAAGATATTTATTGGAGTGAAAAAATAAAAGGGGCTAAATCATGTTATATGGAGGATGATTAATGGCTTATCACTACCTAACTTACTGATAATCTGAAGTCTCAACTTGTTTTTTTCTTTTTTCTCTTATTTTTTTTTTGGGAATCAAACCACAATGATGTTTTTATATTTCTTATTTCGACGTTTCGGTAGCGTTCCAGCTACCGTTGTCAAGATTAACTAGTAATAAAATAATTTTTGGTCCCTATCTGACACAACGAAAAAATATGACAACTAGACAATCAATAATATTTTGAAGTTTAAGATTACAAAACTTTGTTGTCAAATTTTATTAAGGTCCATTCATAGTAGATCACATCTCTGGTAAAATGTGAAATAAAATATTTTATTTTATGACATTCTAATGATATGATAGTCTACTAGAAATGGAATCCAGTGAAGTGCACGTTCCAGGAACGGTTTTCATTGGGATAGCGCTTTTTATCGCTTATTTTGGAAATGTTAATAAAACGCGTTTGTTGTTACTTTTTTTGTGTATGATTATTTTTGTTTTCAAAATATGTATAACTTAGTTTGATGATTTTGTGTATTGAAGTGTGTATCGATTAACAAATATTCCGATGATAAATCATGAGAAAACCTGGATATAAACTTATGATGCTATCCTGATAGCATTTAGGCAAAACGTACCACATATTAACCATTGCTTTAAAATCTGCCGTGCTGATTGGTCCGCGACTAAACGCGGTACGTTTTGTCTAGATAGGGTCGAAAGCAGGTACGGATTGCCCTCTTATTAGAAGCTGATGTAACAGAGCAAGAACGCATTCGGCAAAAAAGAGAGAACGATTGATACTAGGATTTCAATAAGAAATAAAAATTAAAAAAAAACAAGAAAACCCAGGCCCAAACCCGGTTGATTAAAGTGTAACAATGTATAGAAATATCAGAAAATAAGAAATAAAAAACTAAAACAAAAACAAAAAAACCAAGCACCTAACCCGGTTTCGAACCTACGATCCCTGAGTTGTAAGCACAGTTCCCTAACAACTGCGCTAATCAGCTCACATTCAGATACATCGAATAGAAGGTTAAAAGCTTCTAATACGAGGGCAATCCGTACCTGCTTTCGACCCTATCTAGACAAAACGTACCGCGTTTAGTCGCGGACCAATCAGCACGGCAGATTTTAGAGCAATGGTTAATATGTGGTACGTTTTGCCTAAATGCATCCTGATAACGCAGGTAATTGATTATTGGAAATTTCTCTTTCTAACGTTGGTAACCAAATTTGACAACATTCGGCTGAAATACTAGCTACACATTTACAACGAACATTAACAAGACAAGAAGGGTCACTCTCCGTCGGAACTTTCATGTCCAGCTTACACAAGCGCGCCGACGATTTCGACAAATTCCTGGAGCCGTGCACGTGCTCGTGCTTATACGAGGTTGATGCAAACCGCTAGCGATTAAAACGGATAAACGTTCACTTACCAGGGTGATTTAAAAACATCTAGCAATAATTGTTTTTCAGCTTAGTGGGAATTAAAATAAAAAAGGGAATATCGTCAGGATATTTAATTGGTGAATCTAAATATAATTATAAAAAAAACTGGTACCTACAAAAATGAAGGGAAGTTACATCAAAAAGTAATAATGTAGTAAGCTACAGATCAGACTAGTAGGTATAAAAATTAACAATAAAATGTTTGCAAATGCCAACTTAAATAGGTATTCTAATATGAAATGTATACAGGTCATTACAGGTTGTTTCAAATCTGATGCCATCAAAGAGTACCAACTTACCTAACAGTAAAATACGGGTACTGGGAAAATACACGAACCATCCAAAACCAAAGGTGTTTAACTAAATGAGTTTTTATTTTTTTTGGCTTGGACTCACGTCATTCAGCCAGTCGCATCAGGAAAAATTTATATAAACAAAAAGAAACCTAACCTAACTAAATGAGTTAAAATCCATAAATTTTGAAAGTCTTTCATATTGAATATGCCGGTTTTCAAAGATGTTTCAAGATATTTAATTTTATGTTAGGTTTCATTGATTGTGTCAAAAAGATCTATTTTTGATATCCTGGTTCGCAAATTTAATTGTAAAATAAATCCGCAACCTAAGGTTTAAAAAATATTTATGAGGAAACTCTTTACAAGGATGTGTAAACAGTAAATTTTCATATAATTTTCTAAGGGTCGCTCCAACGTTCTCGTGATAACTAATTTTATTAAAATTTTCAACAAAGATTATTTCTAGTTGTTTAACATATTCTACAATATTACTAGGAGGTACACTCAGACCTCCATAGTTTTTAGAAGTCAAATATGCTTTATGCTCTAAAAATACAGCCGCTTCTTTTGGTAATGTCTTTTCATCATTATACTTTGTGCAAGCACTACAAGAGTGTTGCAGCAAACATTTCCTTTAGATAGCAAGAAATGTAAACTATAGCATTGCCATCCGTACTTGAAAGATTTCTATAGTCGCATGTGAAAACTGTTAAAGAGCTATTATTTGTCAATATAGGTACATCGATATAATATATTCTTCCAGCATAAATATCGGGAATTACATTGAGCAAAACTGTATTAATATCTTTAATACAATTGGCACCTTCAACCTCATTTTAGAGAAAATAATTTCTTGAATGCCCTACAAAATTGAATTGGGGTTGGATTTCTCGAGTTTCCGCAACAATTTCTTACCAGACCAAAAAAATTTTCAATGCAATCCTGATTAAGGTTCCTTGTTTAAAGAAATGAATAATTCCTGCATTTTAAGGTTTCCCATAAAGACAGAGCAGAGGAAATAGTAATTTTCCAGCTATTTATAAAGTGCATATACATGTTTATACATTTTTTCACGTATGTTGCCTTTCCATCATTCTGTTTGCAGAACCAAACACAAAACACCAAGTACGTAAATGTTTATTTTATTTCTAAATGAAAATTCGCTCACCCAAAAAGACAACTGGTATATTTCTTTACATATCCCTACGACGGACAACCTGTTTATGTATATCGCGCGTAGTAGACTTACGGTGCTCTATACACAGTAGCATCCGATATTCGAGCGAGATAGGCATAACGAGGGGAGGAGCTTAAAGTGATCCTTCTTGTCTTGTTAATGTTCGTTGACATTTATCTGCATTTAGTTGTATCAAAGCACTTTCTTTGATTTTTCGTCTTTTATTATTGGGCTCTTTCAATATTATTTTTGTCGAATCCCATTGAATTTTATGCCCCTCTTCCCAAGCATGTTTACAAATACCTGGTTTGATTCCAAAAAAAATAATAAATGAATGTAATTACATATTGAATCGTAGTTTTTCATTCCGATCAACTTTTTTTAGTAACATTTTTCGTCAAATTTAAAGGTACTTTACTCTTGAGTTAAACTCATATTTTTTTGACAAACCTCGTATGCGACTGAAAAATTTGATATTTGATGCCTGTATTCTAGGTTTTAGATAATGCAGAACTTTTTATAAAGAATAACTTTTCTTCCTAAAATTAATAATAAATAAGTTTCCCATATAATTCCAACTTAGGGGGACATATTGTATATACATATTTGCAAGAAAAAAAAATTGAAACTAAATAATTAAAAACGTCGGGTAGGTTGACGATCACCTATTTTCCAATGGATTTTTTTTAAACTTCATTCTATTTCATTGAATATTTCCCAGTAAAGGAAATGACGAAGTTTATTAAAAATATCTATTGTGAGTAAAGGCAAACAGAACAACATTTACGTACATTTTGATAAATATTTGGTTGATAAATATAGAATTCTAGTTTAGTAAATTACTAATTTTCTCATAATTATCGCGTAACGGTTAGGTTATAAGTAATTATAGCAAATTAAACCTATAAATTAGGTCAGTAATTGAAAGAAAAGCTACGTTATTTCATGTCTCCGTAATGTGAATTTTTTTCTATAAAAAACCTCATAGATATTTTCGTCTAGACAATGTCTCCAACATGATTTAATGAACAAAAGTACATAATAACGTATTAACAACACTCTCATGGAAAATACAAAAAATATAATGGAAAAATAACCAAATTTATTAACCTTAAATATCTCGAGATCGTAGAAAAAATATTATATATTTTCGTGTAGACAATGTCTCCAACATAATTTAATAAACAAAGTACATAATAATGTATTAACACCACTCTCATGGAAAATACAAAAAATATACTGAAAAATAACCAAATTTATTAACCTTAAATATCTCGCGATCGTAGAAAAAATATTATTTGTAATTCGAGCAGACTTTTAATCTGCAAAGTATCACAAATAAATATTATATAAATTAACAACAAATTTGTCAACAATAAACTAAAATGAAGTCAACGATCTATAATGACTTTCGGAAGACGTTCGTTGTTAAAAATCCAAAGAAATACATTCGGCATTTTATGTAAATTTTTACGCCTTCAGTTGCAAAAGCACAGTTTTACTTTTTAGCCACAAAAGGTCTTAATACATAAAACACGCATATAATTAACAAGTTAGTTATACTCTTTAGGCTTCTATTTAAATATTTTGAAAGACAATTCATGATTACAACTTCATTAGCGGGTGTAATAAAAAGAAAAGAGGTGCAAACAACTTTTCTAAAAGATTTTAAGCAAAAAATATAAGTAATCATCCTGTATTTAGCAGGTGTAATAAAAATAAACAAAAAAGAAAATTAAAACAAAAAATATTGTAACAATGTCATTAGCGGGCGTGGTAAAAATAAAAAAGGGATTTAAAAACCAAATTTTTTTTATAGAATCTAATATATCACCCTGTATAAATTATAGTAACAAAATAAAATCTTTAAAATAAAAAACGTACCTGTTGAAAATGTTCACGGTACACAAAAAACTCGACAAAATTTAAAAAAAACTTGGACTGCTAGTTATACGGTAACCGCATGAAGTCTGAAGTTTACAAGGGCAGTTCCATTTCAATTTCCAACGGTTCGTCGGAACTAATATTTGCTTACTTACACGGGCAACGGCGTTATTATCACTTCGGTGAATTTGATATGTGGAACTTTATAAAAGTTAAGTTTTTCTGTCTTCGTCTTTGTATACCGGAACAGATAAAAGTTTATATCAAACACATTCGAGATTAGGTTGAGCAAATAGATTTTTGTTAGTAGATAACTGCTTTTTTGTTGGATTTTTTAAATTGTGTTTTGTGTGTCGGTTGGAATAACGTTTTTTTTTTCGAAAAATTTTATTCAGAAGTGGGAATTTTTTAAAATAGGTTCTGTAACATCAATTTTTACAAACGCGCTACAGTTTAAACTGGGAAATGTAATAGAAATTATAGTTCAAATTGTAAAGTTTAATAGAATGCACAGTTTAAATTGGGACATTTAATAAAATTTACAGTTTAAATTGGGAAATATAATAAAATTTACAGTTTAAATTGGGAAATATGATAAAATTTACAGTTTAAATTGGGAGATTTAATAGAATTTACAGTTTAAATTGGGAAATTTAATGAAATTCACAACTTAAATTGGGCAATATAATTAAATTTACAGTTTATATTGGGAGATTTAATAGAATTTTCAGTTTAAATAGGGAAATTTCATAGAATTTACAGTTTAAATAGTGAATTTTAATAGAATTTACAGTTTAAATTGGGAAATTCAATAGAATTCATAATTTAAATTGGAAAATTAAATAGAATTTATAGTTTGGGCTCGAAAATTTTGTAAAATTTACAGTTTAATTGGGAGATTTAATGAAATTTACAGTTAAAATTGGGAAATTCAATAGAATTTATAATTTAAATTGGAAAAGTGAATAGAATTTACAGTTTAAACTCGAATATTTTATAGAATTTACAGTTTAAATTGGGGAATTTAATAAAATTTACAGTTTGATTGGGAAATTTAATAAAATTTACAATTTAAATTGGGAAATATAATAAGATTTTGTTTAAATCGTGAAATTTAATAGAATTTACACCTTAAAATCGAAAATTTTATAGAATTTATAGTATAATATTACATTATTGTGGTTTGATTCCCAAAAAAATAAGAGAAAAAAGAATAAGTAATGCCTCAAGGAACATACAGAAGATAAAATTTACAGTTTAAATTGGGAAATTAAATAGAAACTGGGAAATTTAACGGAATTTACTATTTAAATGGAGAAATGTTCAGAAAAATGCAGTTTAAATTGAGAATTAATCGAATTTTAAATTTGGACATTTGGAAACTGAAGAAATATATAGGTAAAATTGAACAGAATCGACAATGTAAACACAGTTTAAAATGTGTATTTAAGAAAATTTACAATTCAAATTGGAAAAACAAGAATAATTCAAGAAAATTTACGATTTAAATTGAAAATTAAAGAAGTTCAAACTGTAGATTTTGACCAAATGCATAATTAAAAAAGAAAATCTAAGAAAATTTTCAACTTTCCAACGTGTACAATACACTTTTCCACCCTCAAATACAAATTTTGACACACTCTTATTGAGGTACCCCCAAGAAATATGTCAGAAAAGTTTCATTCTCAATTTGTGACGTAATAAAAAATCGCTTTGAACTAAATATGGTCTAGATGGTGGATAACCTGCTGTCAATTGTTCTTTTGACCAATAAAATAGGTAACCTGGTGAATTTTATTGGCAATTATTTTTTTTTCTGTACCATTCTATCGAAAAAGTTCGAATATAACTTATCTTGAAATACTCGCTTGCACCACGCCTTGGTGCTGTTGGTAATAACATTAATTGGTAGTTTTTTGGTTAAAACATCAAATTTTCCCTCAAGATTATTCTAATAACAACAAATTTCTTTTATTTATCAAATTTTCCATACAACCAAACCAATTTAAAAATATCTCATATCAAATCAAACTATCTACCTACACAAACAAAAAAAAACGATAACCTACACAGCAAACTACAATTTATTATTCTTATCGTTAAAAAAGGAACATAAAACGTGCAACACAAACAGTCCCCC